>JADBJO010032192.1:2500-15949 GCA_016801955.1 Conus betulinus | reverse complement strand
GTGGTCTAGTCAGAGTGACACAGCTTCTCATAAATCGTAGGCGTGGTGTTGGTGTATCCCATTCTGGCGTCTGTATATACCCTGCACAACAACATTTTCCTTAACACTTCAAAATGGTAGAGCAATGTAATCTTACAGTTCAGCTCCCATAAAGGAGGACAAGAAGGTTATGTTTCACCTGCGCCCTTTACTATGCTAGTTTGCGTATTTGTCTGTATGATCATGCAAAGCTATGCACCCGGTGTTAACCACAAACTTGGTGGAAACATGAAATGGAGCCCCACGATGAACACACTCAGGTTAGCTGTGGATTTGTGTAGTTGACTTAGTATCCATTTAGCAAAATTTTATATTTTCCACCAAACATAATGGCTTTTGAGATTACTGTTCACACAGTGATAGCTATCTGTTACGGATGGAATGGGTGGTGTCTGCAGGTGTCCGACTGTCTGACTCACCTGTTCACCTATTCAATATTCATATCAAGAGTGAATTGAATACTCATCCACATCAAAATCAAAACATACATATATCAAGTCTCTGCCGCTCACTCTGGGAGCTTATATTCATAGCATCAAAACTCTCCCTCTTCTCGCAAACCATATCAAATTATCGATGCATGCACGACTTTTCCAAATCACATACACACACACACACACACTCACCCGAACATTGACAGCCAGGCAACAGAACGATTCTTTTTTTGTTTGTTTGTTTTATGCTGCGGCGCACGACACAAAATATATCTCTATATAATTCACTATCTACTATCGCTGCTGGTTCCAACGACGGTGAAGGCGGCGACGACGACGACGAAACGATGAAGAGGACGAAGACGACGAGACGATGAAGATGAAGACGACAACGTCTACAGCGTCAAGTCTGACACAGAACTTGCATAACTTCACAGAGCTGTGCTAGCTCAAAAAAAAAAAAAAAAACAAAAAAAAACATTACTACACTCACGGCGTCTCTGCCGGCGACAAAGCGACAGTCTCACACAGGAGCTGTGGCTCACACACAGAAGCACAGAACGCAGCGACACAGCCCAGCCAACAGGTCGCTGGTTCAGAACTCGGGAGCGGCGCTCTGGCTTGGCAGCAGCGGCGTCTCCAGCCCAACTGGCTCAGCGGGTAGTCGGTCCTGGGCGCAGTGGAGGGTAGATTGTCGGCACTCAGGCCGACCTCTCTCAACACCGACACAGGGCAGAGAAAAAAGGGGTAGACACAGCTACGTCCCCTGACCCTAAAACATGGCAGCCAGTCCCCCTCAGTCCAGGGAACACTTCTACCTGGGGGAAACTGATTAACTACCTTGATTATCATGGCTACTATTCATTACAATCACGACTACATTCATATTCATTAGCCACATCATATTCCACTAGAACTTGGGACAAACATGAGCATATTCTTTCTTCAACACTACAACATTCCCTTTTCCGGAATCACAGCACTACACAGGAAAGGGCTTCAATATAAACCTTTCAGAATCTATTTTCCAAATTGGGGAAAGGATTCCGACCTAGACCCACTTCAATGAACCATGAATACAATCATTACACACAATTAACGATTACTTTTCATCAAACTATGAATATCTTTCGTGGTGTCGCAAATATTCATTTCTTCGACAAGAATGTTCATTTTATTTCATATAGTCACTTTTAAAAGGTATTTTTTTTCCAAAAGATAAACTACTTCAATATATTAAGGAAAGATTTCCACACACTCTTATTTACCAACACACAACTATTCAAATTCCATATCAAGAGTGAATTGAATACTCATCCACATCAAAATCAAAACATACATATATCAAGTCTGTGCCGCTCACTCTGGAGCTTATTATTCATAGCATCAAAACTCTCCCTCTTCTCGCAAACCACATCAAAACCTTTTTTTTCATCATGAAGTTCATAACTAATTAAGTCACAGAATAAACTTCGTTTTTTTCTGAAGACCACTTCCTTTAACCCTCACTTCATCTATTCATGTTTTTACGACAGCATTTCGTTTTGTTACCCTATCAAGTCATAGGATAACAGAACACAACAAAAATACAAATCCTTCACAAGTGCGCTGAGGAAGTTTCAGTCGCTCCTAAACGGGAATACGGTTTTGGATTGCTAATAAATAAACATTGAATGATAAATACCTGACTGCCACCAAAATACAGCTGAGTCCCTCTTGGGCCTTCTGAAAAGTTGCGTTGCCGGATATCACTGCAGAGACTGCCTAACCGGTTCAACTCACCCGGATTTAACGGTGCGCAGGTGAGTAGCGGTCAGATAAATTTTTCAACTGGCTTCTGGACGACTACCTTCCGGTTAGCAAGGTTGCATGAAAATTTATGACTGGACGAGAAACGGTCTGTCACAATATTCATAAGCGAATTGTTTTCATAGAATATTCAAAATATGCAAGGACAGTAACTTCTTTTAGTCTTCACGTAATACGGCTTCCCTCAAGACCGTTATTCATTGAGCAGATGCTGGTTCACAAATCAAGATCACGAATTCACGTGAAACAAGAGTTTCCCCCTTCACTGAGGCCCATAATTCATGATCTAGTTCGCAGAGTTCCGACGAGATAAGACTTGAGCCTTGAAACGTTTTTTTTTTTGTTTTGTTTTGTTTTTTTTTTTTTTTGTTGTTGTTTTTTTTTCAAAGTAGGGAACGCGCGCGCCTGCCATACTGCCCACTGGTGCCCAAATGGGGTTTATGATATTAAGCCTACTGTGCTGGCAACCATTTTGAAAATAATGCAAGATCCATTTCATCTTTTGTCCGAAAGTTCATTTATAAATTCCGAAGAAATTGTATATTTGGCTTCACGAATAAAACAACGTATATTTACAATCGAGGATGGAAATTCAGGTCAAATACTTACAAACTGATTTAATCCACAAGGGGGGTTATCACAAACTGACTTTCATTATTGGAGACCTTTTATTTTGTTCCTTCCCTTCGCACGAACCCAAACAGTTCCCAGAACATGCTGAACGATATGTGTTTGGCTGTTTTGTTTGTTTTGTTTTTTGTTTTTTGTTTTGCTTTGTTTTTCTCTACACACCAAGGTTCGTCAGTTTTGAAAACCTCACCGATCTTGGAACGCAAACCAAAAGGTTGCACAGTTAAGAATGGAGACAAGATCGCTGAGACTAAGAAACTAGATGAAGTAGGGTTGGTGTGATCTAAAAAGTTCGTTCCTTTAAGAGCAGCCTTAGATTGTTTATTGTTTTCAATTGAGCCTATTGAAGGAACAGATCCACAATCAGTACTCTCCTTAATGCCCCTCATCCAGTTCAATGATTCAATGATCGATTGAATTTTCATCTACATCTCATGCAATACTAGGAGGGTAATCGGGTCGTGCAACTGAGTGATGTACCTAAAGAAATACATTCTTCAGAATGTTTACAGACAACTTTAATGATATGGTGCTAGGCATTACTTTAAACCCCTTGTTTGGGAATGAATGCAAAATGAAAGATTCTGAATGCATCAAATTATATTTCAAATGTCTGTTTGTCGGCGTTCTGGTCTCTGGTGTGTACATTTTCCTTAAAGAAAATGATTTTAGGCAGATGCATGCGATGTATCCAGTGAGGCTATTGCCGATTTTAAAGTGATGTAGACACACAAAATGATAGCACGACAAATTTTGATGATCAAAAAACAGAAACGGTTTGTATGGAGGAAATCTGACTGCAGAATTGAGAAAATTATACTCTATTGAATTTTAAATGTATAGTATAATTAACGGCAAGATATTTGATGTCATCATTACACCTAGATAATTTTGTGCTATACAATTAAGAAAAAGAGGAAGAAGAAAACAAAAAAAGAAAGAGGACGCTTCTGATGCTTTGTGGCGATTATAAGGTGTCTAAGACTGTCCAAAGCAGGACAACAAAAATACCAAATGATTTCGACATTCCCATGCACCTCCACCAAGAGACAAATAAAATCACGTTTATCACAAAGTTTATAGCGATAGCAACGATCAACAAATCATTAATCACAAATGTGAAAACTTGCCAAGGTATGTTTTACATTTCTGTTGATTTTCAGAGTACATTAATTTCTGGAATTTTTTAAAAGACCTAGAAACTTTTATGAAGAAAAGTAAAAGCCGAGTAAGAATTATCTTAAAATACAACTGACATTGTTTATATACAAAAACAACATGAAACACTGGCTTTTGGATCAGATATTTTGTCGTGAAAAATACTTATCTATAAATGCAGGATACATCCATAACATTAAACCAAGAAGAAGGAAAACTGAAAAATGTATTCAGAACTGATAAACATATTTATTGCTCTACATGGTTTCCACCCAGATTTTGCAGAAATTGGCTTCCATATATGAGTCTTACTGAATGTTAATGATATCAATATCAAGACTCATACATGGTTCAATGATCTCAGTAAAAGGCATTGTATACAAGAATTATATTTTACATGTTTATTTCCATATGCGGCAAATGTTAGCTATTGAGAGCGCAATGTGTCTCCTGTGCTCTAACCCTTAAAACAATTCAATCTGTTTTCATTGATGCATATCCTGAAATACAGTGGAGCATATTTAAACACACACAGAAATCAAATTCGTCATTATCCTAAATATTAGTATCCTACTTGTCACCTGCATTCTTTGAATCTTTTGCAAAATCATATATTTAAAAATACGATTACCTACGATCACGCCTCCTACATCCTGGTCGAAAAACAAATACATACCCAAAACAAAGGTGCATGTGATTTTGAGTTTACATTTATTGCCAGTTTATTTTGACCCTTTCGTCTTAATCATATGACAGATTATAAGCGCTTTTGTTTGCAGTCTTGATCCAGTATTCGTGAAAATATCAGCAAAAGGAGAAGGAGGATTGCGTGTAGTAAAATACTCAAACAAATTGGATTTTTTACTTTGCTCATCATATGTTACATTAGCTGCCGTTTTGGTAATGACACACATAAGGAATTTCTTAATGGCATGCAAATGAACTGCTTTGCTTTGTAACACCAAATTGTAAACCCCCACACTTCAAAACCGTACTGTTGTTTACAATTACAAAAAAAGAAAAAAAAAAAATGAGAGAGAAAGAAGACCGAGTGATTTCCCGATCTTAATAAATGTTGCGTAAAACATATGGTGTTGGCAAGATCTCTACGCGTGTTTAACTTTTTTTTAATAAAAAAACCTAGATTTATACATGCATTGACGACAAGCATGCCATTTTTTAAATCTACTATTCAATATCCTCTGATTAAAAACAATAATCTGTTCTTAATGCATAATATTTTTTTCTTCCAAAGTTTTTGAATTAGTGTTGGAAAAGTTAAGTCTGCATCATCTGTGATTAGGTGAGCAAAGTACTTGTAAAAAGTCTGAAGTAAACGTGCACAATGTATACCATTAGAACAAGTTTTGGTTTTGATTTATTAATATGTGAAGAAAACAGGATAGTGCTGAAGACATCACCTTGTGTCACGCCACTGGTAAAACTAAATCAAATCTGACATGTTCCCCCACAATCTAGGTTTAGCTTACATAATGCTTTCAGTGGCTTATTATGCATTGGGATAGCTTCCTGCTTACACCACATGTAATAGAATAGGTCATTCAATACATCTGTTTTACAGAATCAAAGGCTTCAGTCAGTTTAATAAACCTACGTTTTGCGTTTTGCGGGGGGAAAACTTTTTTCAAATGCCGTCTACGTAAACATCTATAGATTACGCCCCTTAAATCCAAATTGGATATCAACAGCTGGATTCACTCTGTTGCCTATTCCTGTAATCTATAACTAACGACAGTACTACATATTTTACTCGCTTCGTTTGTAGAGAAAATATACCTGGGTAATTGTTAAGATTTAATTACTAATGTGACTTTTCTTTTGCAGAGTAAGAACGACTGATTCCAGATACCTTTTTGGATACATTCCTCTAACAAGACGAATACTAAAGAAGGATACCAAAATTCAAAATAGAATATGTTTTTCATCCATACCTGAAAATGCCATCTATGCTGACATCTGGACAAGAAGCTTTACATTGTTTGAACTTTTGACCTTTGATGATTGAACAATTGAATATGTCTATTTTCATCGCACTTTCCTGCTAATGTAGTGAAAAACATTACAAGATTGGATGTGTTTTTTTGGGGGAAAATCCTCAGAAGATTTAAACCAGGTGCCAACATAATGACGTTTGTGCTAGTTGTACCCTTTCATAGCAAACTTATGTACTGTATCTAAGGAATGTTTCTGACTTCAAATGAATGAGACTGGTTTATCTAGAAGCATGTAATTAAACTTCTTTTAATTTGATCTTTTCAAATTATTAATACCACACGTATGTTCATGTCACAGATGACGTCATTTTGAGTACGACTAGGCCTTGTTTTCAAATTTTGATTTCGTCTTTTGACTAGTGTCGCATAGAATTTGAAACATACTTTAAAAGCATCTGATATATTATTGATATCAAGATCAGTCGTGCATTTGGCATAGCCCCCCATTTCCCCCAAGTTCCCGTGGCTATATCTTACCGTGGTATACAGCAGGAAGATCTCTCCTCGCCGATTTTTTTTGTGTAATATGGTGGTTTATGTTTGCTCTATTGCTTTGTTGATCACTTTGAAAAACTAAAGTAAGCTTTGACACGCATATGCTTTGATTCACTTTGTTCATATACTCTCAGATCACATCACAAACATCACACTAAAAGGAAATAGTCACAAGACATTTGGAAAGTAATGATTCAAAACTGCGAAAATGGACTGACTGTTATATGTTGCAAGCTCTGTGATCACTATGACATTTACCATCGACATAGCATGAATCCACAGCACTGCACATATTTTGTTATGATTTGCAAGAATTGCCTCCTAATAGGTTGTCTTTCGAGCTAATAGGCTCAAGAGCATCTATTAACACTAAGCCGGGAGATTTAAAAACCCAATAATTGCAGTTTTCTTATGAAAAAAGAGTTAACGTCCTAGTCTATCCAAATCCTCACACAATATATAACATATAGATCACAATGAGTCAGTAAGCATGCAGTTAGTCTCCCAACAATACATGGTCGTTTTTATTTTTCAAAACACACATACCATCATGACGCCCTTAAGAAGGAATATGGAATACTCTTTAACATCATTTCTTATTGATTTGCTTAAAAATAAACGCACGTTAACAACAAAAAAAATCAATCGTTATGTACATTTTAAGACATGAGATTATCCAGATTTAAAAGAACAAATAGACCTCCTATTCCTCTCCCCCACAATACTAAATCTTGTAACTGAAATTTTGATTATCCACCAGAAAAGACTTCTGAGGAATATTCTAAAAACTCATTTGAAATCGAAAGAATTGATCAATGCAATAGGACCCCGTCTCACACAAGTTACAATTATAACTCCTTTTAGATTCCAATGGAAGAAGGGAAATGATTTGATTTAATACAGATATCTTTTATGTAAAGAATTATCAAGAGCTTGGTTGTTATTGGTGCAGGTAAACAACTATGTCACACCCTAGCTTAAAAAAAAAAAAAGTAGATCACTGCATAAACTGTTTTCCCAAGCGTTAGATCTTTCATGTATACATCAACAAAGGGACCTATGGCAGTATTGTCAGTAACACTAGGCTGTAACGGTGGATTATGCTGGTTTAGCACTTACACATGTATACCCACCGAAACGAAAATCCAATGAGGACAAGATACAGACCCGCCCAACACCCAATTTCATCTCCATCAGGCTGTCTTCACGAACCACCAGAAAATTGATTGTACTATTGATAAACATACAGCACGACATAAGATTACCGTAAACTGTCTGCAGGCCGCCTGAATACTTTCAGGCAGTCACTGACTGAGGTTTCTCGCATTGTCTGAAAAAAGGATCCTATGAACACATTAAACCCTTTAAGTTAGCATTTCATGTACAAAATTTTTCTCTTTTGTTGTGAAACCACACACCGGATGATGCTAGGGGAAACGGGTGGGAGGGAAATGGTGACTGGGTTAAGATATGGTGTTTAAAGTCGATGTGCTCTGTCAAATTTTGTGTCCGTAGTTACAAATTCAGTATCTGCAGACAGGTCACAGAGTAACTCTTCACAGTCTCTTTTGATTTGTTTCCTCTCACCATAAGAAAATGAAAACCATTCTGCCTGCAAAGTCCTCCAGGCCATTAGGTTTATTCCACACCAGTCTAGTTTTACACACATGTCATAGTAGTTCTGGAGATCTAGCTCTTCATTTCAAAAGTTGGTTAACCCATCCTTAAGTCTTAAGAACCACATTGTCCCCATGTAAATAATGAGTGTCCTTCCTTACGTCTCCCAGCGTGATCCTAAAATGTGTTTTTATCTATTTCAGTAAAATGACAGTAAAGGAAATAGGATTACAAACACTTACATCCTTACAAATGATTTCCACTGATGCATATTTTTTTTAGAAAAAAAGAAAATTATTGTAAGACTGTCAATACAGAGGCAAGGGGAAAAGCTTTCCCTTATAAACAAAACACACATAAATGAAAAACAGTGGGAAATAAAGAATTCAAAGGTAAACAAACAAAAACGTAATAGTGTAGCCAAATAGCATAATCACGTCTACAATGTAGATATTGCCATAATACAGGCAAGACATGGGGCTCTTAGTCAGTGCCAAAGAAACATCGGCATATAAGAATCCAATCATTGTATTTGAACACGTTACTGTTACTTTTTTGCATTATGTGGTTCTATTTTTAAAACAGGTAGTGCATTTTTTTAAGATACAACATGTTTGTAAAAAAAAAATGCCATTTTATGTATGTAGATATGCTGTTTGGTAAGTATTTTTATCAGGGCAAATAATTTTTGTCCATCTATACATAAAAGCACAAAAATTAGGAGAAAAAGTTAAATGCTGAAGATATTTTCATATTTCCTACATATGATGTTTTCTAAAGAGATACAAAAAATTTGTTCAGTTGGCATCATTTCACTTTACACATCTCGTCGTGTCAGTCACATCCACGGCATTTTAAGATAATAATTGCAGCTAAACTCATGCGCACGATTTTTATTTGTAGCCATTTCAGCTTGACCTCTCTGATTCTGTGGATTCTGAAAAAAAAAAACATGTTTTAAAAAAATCAAGGTTTGGTTTTCAAGATCCCTTGTACAGAAATATCGGCCGCAAATCATCTTGTTTGAAAAACACTCATAGCATGTTTTAGGGTCTCTTTTTGTACACTAGAAATTTTTTTCTTAATGCTCTTGAAGCACTCCAGTCATCAATGGTGTTATCAAATAGCTGTATTTCAAATTCCAAAAAACCATTGAGCTGATGATATCAAACACATGCAGATCAAAAAATCAGTATGGCGACCACGGTCAGTTAGACATTCGTGCTTTGTGAAGAATTCACAATTTTCTTCTTTTTTTTTAATGTTCTAAGGAATACCTGTTTTCATTCTCTAATAATCTGTTCTCCTTTATCATCACAGCACCATTTTTTATTGTCATTAAAAAGGCTCCAAAAGCACTTTGACTTGGGGTTTTAGGTAATAAGCAAAGGCAAAACATCCTTGTGTATTGGCTGCATCTGATCATTATTTTTTGCGACATTTTGTCCCAAATGCTTGATTCAAAAACTTTCAAGATTTTCAAGAAAAATATGAATTGGCGTTGCAGCACACTTCCATTTATGATTTCATGCAAACAGTTGATTGATCAATGATAATTTGAAATCGATTATACATTTTTTTCAACTATCCGGTGTATTTGTTCCACCTGGTTTTAAGTTTCAACGGAAGTCCTCCTATCTTTATCTTGATTGTCAGTTCAAATAACTGAAAAAATGGCTTGTTGGAGTTTATATGTAAAGTGTCTGGTGGATACGTCGATACAATCAAATACAGTTACGTTTAAATGAGACAAGGTACTTCAAACCGGTATTCTACCTAATGCGCGGTAATGCGTCTTTCATACCATATTCGAGATGAACTTTTTACCGTCTAAAAAATATTCATTACTAGTGAATGGTTTCTATTCATCTTCTCGTGAGGTAAACCAAATTCTGTGTATTGTCTTTGGAACAGGATTCCTTGCCATAGAAGGTAAGGACCAAAACGTTTATTTATATGAGTTCAATTTAGAATGTTGCCAATATTGCTTGCGTTTTATTGCTGTTCAATATTAAAACCCAGGCCTTATCAAAAAACTCCTGAGTAGGTCTATGTTTTTAATGACATTTTATCAGCTAGCATTGGAAAACTGTGTATCGTTAGCAAAATGTGCGATCTTATTGGAGACAAGCGCACCTCTACAAGACCGAAAAGGGTATACCAGTCTAGCGAGCAGCCCCAAGGCCCCAGGTTCTCGCCATAGAAGTTGGAGCCAGGGGGAATTTATAGGTTCATACAGCCTGTGACTCATGAAACAGCGCGGGATTTTGGGTAAGAAGAATCGGACCAGAACCCTGACCGGCAATGGCACAGGCAGCTGAAAGGAGTTGCAGCTGGATCAGGTCGAGGGGGGTAAGAAACTTCATAAAGCTTAAAATTTCCCAACTTAGAACAGCGTCCTGTTAGCAGTGGGGGTAAGACGTTCATCTAAAAAAGGCAAGCATTGAGACGCCCACTCATCCAAAACTTGCGGGTTCGCAACGCTAAAAAAAAATGGCAGTAGGGCATCGGGGAGTCATGAACTTAGAATGTAAAGAATTCTTGGCCAAAAACACTTGTCTGAGAGGGTTTCTTCTCTGGAAACGTCTGCTGTCAACGTCTCTCATGTATGTGGTGTGTTGTGTGTGTGTTTATGTGTTGTGTGTGTGTGTGTGTGTGTGAGCAATTGTTTTTTAATTACTCACCAGCAGATGATGACAGTTTCAATGCGTTGCAGATCAACATGCTGTCTCCTCAGACCGGTTTAACCCCAGAAAAAAGACAGAGACACAGAGGTATTGTGTCCAGTATTTCGCCATCATGACGTAGAGCATAAACCGTCAGGATACTCACGTACCTTGACCAAGACCGTGTGTCTGTCATGCTATATGGACAGGTAAGTTCTTGGAATTTAAGCATTTTATCAAAAACCATTATCTTTGATGACGCTGAAATACTCTGAATATTCCAAATGTATGTTGCTTGTCCTTGTGCATCCGTTTATTTGAAAACGCACGACTTGATCAGGTTGTACGTGAACTATAAATGACACACACCAGTCCTTTTCCATCAGATCTCCACCAGAGAAATGGAACTGAGCAAGGGAAATGACCTGTTGAGCCATTAATAGTAAATTCTGATACTTACTGCTGGTTTTTCTAAAGACGCAGCTAAGCCAGAAATTCTCATTGACGTATTTCTGGCTTAGTTATAAACGGTTATCAAGTTGTCTGTCGTGATCTGTCGTGTCGAAACTTTGATGTTTGTACTCGGAGTTGTCACAGGATTCAGACCATAATGGATTTGTTTTGTCTCTATGTCATTCTCTGGCTTTTCGATGTTTTCATGGAGAGAATATATCATTCGTACTTTGGGTTTTAACCTTGAAACACGTTTGTTATGTGAACAGTATCACCTACTGCAATAGCAAAGACATTGCAAAACACATTGACTCGCCACATAGGTGTTCATGATGATTGTGTTCATGTTGTCCACTAACATTCATGGACTGATGCTGAAATGTGCAAGTTTTTAAAGTTATTCTTCAAAGGTCAAAACAATTGAATAAATAAAAGAATAAATCAATGAATAAAAAATAAATTCATAAATGTATGAATACGATATAAATAAATAAATAATAGATAAATAAATATATGAAAGAATTTCTTTAATCCTTAAAGAAATAGAGACCAAAAAAACAATCTGGATAAAAACAGGCAAGGCTGAGAGAGAAAAATAAAGAAGATGGAAAATGAGAAAAAAAAGAAAGAGAAGAAGACCAAACTCCTGCTTTTTTTTTTTTACCCAGGGGAAGAAGGTATGCATTACAGACTATAAAAAAAAAGAAAAAGAAAAAATGATCCCCTCTCATGAGCTATACTCAACTGAGGAAAATGGGGGTGAGAAATTAAAAAAAAATAGAGACATGGATTTGCAAATCTAGAAGAGCGAGTCTAATGTCCCATGCTGATTCTTGTTTCGTGTTATTCTAGCAAGCGTTTTGTAGCAAACAATAAATCGTTCTCTGAAGAGATGTCTGGGCTTCATTCTGAATCATTGCTCTCTCTCTCTCTCTCTCTCTCTCTCTCTCTCTCTCTCTCCTCTCTCTCTCTCTCTCTCAAATCCTCTCCTCTCTCTCTCTCTTATCATCATCATTATCATTACAATTATTATTTTTATCACCATCATATCATCATCATCATCATCATCATCATCATCATCATCATCATCATCATTATTATCATTACACTTGTTATCATTATCATTATTATTATATTATAATAATTATTATTATCATCATTATTATTGTTATTATTGTGGTGGTAGTGGTGATGGTTGATGGTGGTGGTATGATTAGTAGTAGTAGTAGTAGTAGTAGTAGTAGTAGTAGTGGTGGTGGTGGTGGTGGTTTTAGACTTTTTTTCATTATTATTATTATTATTATTATTCTTATTATATTATTATTATTATATTATTATTATATTATTATTATTATTATTATTATATTATTATTATTGTGTTGTTGTGTTGTTGTGTTGTTGTGTTATCATAATAATATCATCATTTTTTTCATTATGATGATGATGATGATGATGATGATGCTGATGGTGATTGTTGTTGGTCTTGTATTGTGGTGCTAGTGGTGATTGTGATGTGGTGGTGGTGGTATGAGTAGTAGTGGTAGTAGTAGTAGTAGTAGTAGTAGTAGTAGTTTTAGTATTATTAGAACGATTGTTATTATTACTGCCTTATTATTTTTATTAACATTATTTCTGTTGTTCTTATTACTATTTTCATTATTATTATCATCATTTTTATCACTATGATGATGATGCTGATGCTGATGATGATTACTCTTGGTCTTGTATTGTGATGGTGTGGTGGTGGTATGAGTAGTAGTAGTAGTAGTAGTAGTAGTAGTAGTAGTAGTAGTAGTAATTTATATAATAATAAATAATAATAATAATAATAAAATAATTATAGTAGTAGTAGTAGTAGTAGTAGTAGTAGTAGTATAGTAGTAACGACTACCACTACTACTTTATTACCTTTAGTATTTTTATTGTTATCATTACTAGTGTTGTTGTTGTGTTGTTACTTTCATTATTATTATCATCATTTTTTATTCATGATTGATGATAATGATGATGATGATGATGATGATGATGATTGTTCTTGGTCTTGTTGTTGTTATTCCTGTCGTTGTTAATATGATTATCCATGTTGTAGTTATTTTTCTTCTTCACCATCATCATTATCATCTGTTACAGTTT
>JADBJO010032191.1:0-12500 GCA_016801955.1 Conus betulinus | reverse complement strand
CGAACAATTTCCTATTTGAAAAAAGAAAATCGGCAATGTGAGCTTGTGTCTGTTTTAATGATCTGGAGGTGTGTCTCTGCATAGTGGGCACACAATGCTTGGATTATTTATGGTCTTGAGACGATCGTCTGTATATTTGTTCAAACGCCAGTTTAGGTCATTCAAAATGCCTTCACCCTGTAGCTTGAGAGAGAGAGAGAGAGAGAGAGAGAGGGCGACGACTGAGAGAGAGGAGGAGAGATGAGGACGGAGAACGGAGAGAGCGAGAGAGAGAGAGAGGAGAGAGAGAACGAGAGAAGACGAAAGAAAGAAACGAACGAACGAACGAACCGAACGAAGAACACGACCGAACCGAACGACATTTATTGCTATTAGGCTATACAGCCCATGTAGCAAGTTGGCGCGATGTACATTTACAAAACGCGACACGATTTTCATTGACATGGAAACCATAGCAATGTTGTGTTTTTTTCACATTAGATGGCAAAGTCGTGAATAACGAGATGTCCCTGATATGTGCGCACAATCAGTTCACAGGAGGACAGTCACCCAAGGTAAAATTGGACCAGGCCGCGGAGAGCGTGCAACCGCCGCGTAGAGCACGTGCTTGAATCTCTGCGTGTTGTGCGTTGCGGGCACGTCTTCTTTCCGCAGGTGGGCCAGCTTCACACGTTCTTCCGATGACATGTTCCTGTGTTCCTGCTTGACATACCAGAACACACAGCCGTCTTCCAAAACTCGGATCGCTGGAATATTCTAAAATAATGTCATCCGATTCACAGAGCAACACACCCACCTCATCTGACTTTTCAAGCACAATCTTTCTGAATGCGGTGTTCCTGTTCTTATCTCGCAACCGCCTTTGTATCTGTCGATCAGTCAAAGCTGCGACATAGTCTTTTACTACTCTCGTGTCAAAGCCTGCCACTGTGTCTGTCTATAGAGTGGCCAAGGCCTGTGTCGATGAACAGAGTGCTCCATTTCCTGATGAACGATGTCGCACTCCAACCGACCAGAGCATAGCGGCGGGAGATTGTCTCTTGAACATCCGGCGTGTCGGGTTTGCTGTCAGCGGGGGTGTAGGCTTGATGTGTTGTTCGTAAACATCGCGTGTGTTGCTCTGTGTACCATAATTTTCGAATTCCGTGTCAAACAAGGCCAGCTCATTCGTTTCACAAATGTTTTCAATTTCAGCACCAACCTGTTCCAGCCGTCTGTTTTGCTGCTTTGCTCTTGCCTGGTCTCGTCGCACCTGGCTGGGCGGTTTCTTTCTGTAATACTGAACTCGTGTTGCTCGGTTCAATTCAGGATCCGCCATTGTTGCTTGTCATAGGGCCGACGGGCTTGAGTCGTAGGACGACGACGGTGTTGCTGCCTTCACCTGAAATTTCCAGCTTGACACCGGAGTTTTCCGTCAGCAGGGCGTTCAGAGCTGTCTCCACAGTCGCTGGAAGTCCAGTAACTGGCATTGTCAAAGAATAATCGAAAATACTCTTCGCAGCTTCGACAAATGGCACCCTGACGCTTCTTGTCAACCACGTATTTGCTGTGTTTGAGTGAACGACTTGGCGTGTTCACCAGACCTTCTAGAATGGGGGGAAAACAATCCGAAGGCAATTGAAAAGAGTGGCATGAGACCAAATGCTGTACTTCAGTCAGTGTAATTTTAAAAAAAAAAAAAGGTCCTGAACGAACTCATAATCCGATACGAAAGCAATGAGCACGTTACATATACAAGACTAAAACGTAGCGCCAGTTTTGCCAGCAGCTTGAGGGAATCCAGCTTCAGAGTTTTGTCATCGATGCACGAGCCAAGGACATTCAAAGTCAGTAGCCTGTGATGTTTCCAAACAGGTCAGGATTCTGGTAAGAAGAGAGACCTCAGAGGCCAGCGCAAAGGCAGTGGAAGAGTTCCGGCTGAAGTTGGTCGAGGAGGAGCAAAAAGTGAACTTCTCAAGGCTTGATTTCCCTACTTAGAACAGTATCCAGCAGCAATATGGGTCAGACATCTTAAAAAAGACAACACCTTGAGAAGCCCTTTCATCCATTAGATGCTGGTTCAATTCTCGGTAGTGTCAGAAAAAAAAAGAAGATCTACCAGCAGAACGGCATTCAGGAATCATGACGTGGACGTGGGTAGAGTGCGGGTCCAAAAACTGTTATCCAAGGGGTTTTCTTCTTTGAAAACTTTCTGCTTGGATGCTCTCCTGGAGCGTTTTCCTACTGACGCACGGCTTGACCACTGACTTTGGGGACTAGGAAGGACATCTGGGCACTGAAATACACCAGCTTTACAAGGTCTGGGGGCTGGGTCTCCACTTGGCGTTTCTCCAACTTGCCATTAGTACCCAGCTCCCAGCAGTCACCGAATTGACCAGAGAATGGTTAAAATGATGAATTCATCGGCAGAAAAGCCTTTCACGACTGAACATCCACAACAGACTTTCAGCAAAAAATAAGTGGAATTCCCATGTGTTGCTAATGTGGCGCGTGAAAATACACAGAACGAATCAGACACAAGAGCCGAAAGGCACTTCACTCGCAGATAACACGTCGGAAAATTAAGACCAGGATTGATAACACGGTACCAAGGACAACCTTGCTGATTATTCAGATGAAGAATGTGTACAGGCTCTCGATGCCAAACGTTTGAAACCCTGCTTTACTGCTCACAAATGCAAAAAAAAGGAATTGGAGCATTGAATAACAAAATTCACAAAAATGTGTGTGGTGATCACAAAGAGCTCACTAAAGCACAAAAACTAACCACGTTTGCGGACTTTGTAAACAGAACCTGTATGGACGCCTATGGAGTGAACAAGAAAAGGTGAAAACACCTTAAAAAAAAAAACAGAAAAAGAAAGAAAGAAAGAAGAATATATCCAAACGCTACTGAAATGTAAATAACATCTGGAGGAGAAAAAAAAAAAGAATTTCAAGAGACAGATTATGGCTGTCTCAAAAGCTGAGAAGAAAGGGATAGACAAACTGTGGAGAGAAAAAAAGCACAAAAACATTGCCCCAAGCAAAGAAGAATAGGCAAAAAGAAGAAGAAGAAAAAAAAAAAAAAAAGAAGAAAACACAAGATTGTCATTGAGAGACCCTTTCCAGAACCTCAGGGAAATATTGGAGGACCCCAAATCACGGACGCTCACAGTTTACAAAGAATCGCTTGAGCAGTGTCTCAGGAAAATGTATGCTAAGCCTTAAAGTGAAACACCACTTGAAATCCAGGCCTTGGAGTGGCCTGGAATGCTAGGGGAAAAAGGAAGGAAAAAGTGCAACTCACTGACAAGCCACCGACACTTGAGGAGGTAAAGGAAGTGGTAAGGAAAGCCAGAGCCAAAATCTTCACTCGGGCTTGATAAAGCATCCTTCCTCCTAGAATTATTATGCAGCAGGCACACAGAAAAAAAGTCTAATGGAGGCGTGATCGATTATAAACCTAATGGTTGTTTACACCTACCTTGCGAAGGATCTGTTGGCCAGGTGCGTGCGGGACTGATACCAAACGAACTATTACAAATGCAGTATTGCATTACATTATTGTAACATTTCGATCCTTTTAAAATCACAAAGCAGCAACATCAAAATTGCTAACGTTATGGTTGTGTGGAGTCTTTTGAAACAACCGAGGGAAGGATGCCCTGTACGGCTTTCGTGTGTTCACACCCAGGCGACCAAGCAGCCTTTTCTAGGGATAGCCTGCTTGCTCCGAATGGAGACGGGTCTGCAAAAAGGGGACTAAAAAGCTTGTCTCACCCCCGCCCAGTTGGCTAGCCGCGGCCGACGGGCATCTCCCACCAACGGCAAGAAAACTGGGAAAATCTGGACGGAAAAGTCAACGACGAACTACGCAACGGAAACAAACTATGAACTTGAAAGTGGCATGTTCGAAGGTACGGATAATGCAGGACTCAGATGAAAGCGACCACCCCGAAAGACGCTCAGCTCTAGTGGCGAGGGAAACTGGCAAGGCTAGAAACTGACATTGCAGCACTCAGCAAAGTTCACTTTGCAGAACAAGGATCACTCGTGGAGCGTGGAACGGAATACACACTCTACTGATCGGGAAGGGAGAAAGAAGAACACCAACTCTCAGGGGCTGGCTTCATGATAAAGAACTCTGTTGCCAGAAAGCTACAACACCTGCCAGTTGGTCACTCAGATCGCCTGATGAGCCTCCGTCTGCCTTTACAAACGAACGGAAACCAATATCTAACCATCATCAGCGTGTACGCTCCTACTCTGCAGGCAGATCCTATGGTGAAAGAAGCCTTCTACAGAGATCTCAGAAATCTAGTGCTGAGCATCGAGAAGGAAAGTCAAACTTCTGATCATGGGCGACTTCAACGCTAGAGTGGGCAGAGACTTCGAAATATGGAATGGGGTATTGGGAAGACACGGAGTGGGCAATTGCAACGGAAACGGAAGGATGCTTCTGGAGTTCTGTAGCGAGATTGGCCTGACTATCACGAACACCCTATTTCAGCAGAAAGACCGCTACAAAACAACCTGGAGACGCCCGAGGTCCAAGCACTGGCATCCACTGGATTATATATCCTGGTGCGCCAAAAGGATGCTAAGGATGTCACTCACACGAGGGTCATGACGAGCGCTGACTGCAACACGGATCAGAGGCTAGTTTATGCAAAGCTCAGGCTAACCTGAAACCAGAAGAGTGGAAGGGAGGCCCAAAGCTAAAGAAACTTCGGGTCGACAAGCTGTCAATGTCGGAGGAGGAATTCCAGAGGGAAGTAAACGAAAGGCTGAGAAACACAACCGCCCCAGTAAATGCACCCCTCGACCAATGGAAGGAGCTCAAAATCATCCTTCGGGAAGCCACAGAAAAAGTAGCTGGCTTCTCAACATGGAAAAATCAGGATTGGTTTGATGAAAACGACGTGAAGATACAAGAAACTCCTCGAGGACAAGAGGTCATGCCATGGCAATGTGCTCAGCTCTCCTAATGACCAGAAGACCAAAATGGCTTACAGAACAGCTTGCAGCAAACTGCAAGCAAACTTTCGAGTCATGGAAAATTCACCGGGAACACACACACACACACACACACACACACACACACACACACACACACACACACATATATATATATATATATATATATATATATATATATATATATATATATATATATATATACGTGTGATTGTTCCTGTATCGCTGCTGCTACTGCTCGTCCCTGTATGGTTAATGGTCGTGACAATATCACTGAGAGTGGAAAAATGTGTACGCGAACAGGTCACATCGCCAATCGCAGTCCACGAGACAGAGCCACCCAGAAAAATGGACAATGTAATCCCGAAGATTGGTATGCCAGCCCTGTGCGATCATTCTACATGTCTGGACATTTAAACCCAGTTTCCCAGGTAGATAGCTTCAGTGATTATTGAAAACCACCAACAGAAATTCTGCCTTAGAGTAACCTGGGTTCAGAACATTGTTTAATTCTGACTCTAAATGAAACACATTCTTCTCTTCATGTATCCCGGCATAAATGAAATATTATCTTATGGTCCTAGTATATTTACCACACAGAAACACACTGATCCGTTAGTAATGACACGTTACAGGTATATAGAGAATCTTCCCTTAACTTATAAAATCAGAGACAGTTTATGAACAGCTCGCACAGCCTTTTTTTTTTTTCAAAAAGGAAATGCAATTTGGAAACGCAAATGTGCGCGTTTGAAACTCTAGATAGGAAGGAATAAATTATTGTTGTCAGTCAACTGATTAATGTGAAAAAATCTGCACACATGTAATGATCGTGTCAACAAATACCACGTTAACATAAATTCCATTTCTTATCTTTGATTGTCAGTTCAGTCAAACCTTAGAAAGGTAGGTAACAAAAACAGATGCAGGTGCACCCCTCGTGTCCATGGCTCTTCAACGCGCACGTCTCTCATCAATGAATATGAAAACAAGAAAGAACATTGCATGACATATGAATTAAGGACGGAAAGAGACCAAAACAAAAAAAGGTTGAGCAAAAAATGGGAACAGAACTGTGCTGATGTTGACTGGAAGAGAGTGTTCAGAAAAAAAAATAGTGAAAAAATGAAGTTCATGAAAGAGCAAATACGAGTGACCAAAAGATCCCTGACACTGATGTTATTCTGAAAATAGGGAAGCAGCCAGCAGCAGTTGGTACAGTTGACATCTCACTGAAGGGGGTAGTGTAACTCATTGTCTTTGGAACTGTAAAACACAGCAAATCTCTTTAGTCAGAGATGGAAGGCTTTCATTTATGTTACAAGTTATAAGGCTGAAAAACTACTATTAACAGACAAAAGATATGGTAAATATAAAATACCAATTGTTTTGAGTGAAATGCCTTTGATCTTGTCCTGCTTTTTGGCAAAACACTTTGTACATCAATTCAAACAAAAGACAGTAAAAACCAACACTGGCAGACCTACACAATGGAACTTTACAATCGGAAGATCAGCGTGACTTTACAAAAAAATTAATCTTTATAAAAATTGAATAAGCAAATTATCTGCCTCTCTCATATTTCTATAAATCAGTGATCAACATGTCGTCTTTTATTTCACACTAAATTTGAACACACGCTTTCGAACACACACACACACACACACACACACACACACACACACACACACACACACACACACACACACATACACACACACACATGCACGCACGCACGCATGCACGCACGCGCACACACGGTTTTCTGCCCGTCCATTCACGCTACTATTTCTTGATGTATGCAGTGAAAAAAATAAGGACTGAACACGGTAAAGAAAGATGTCTATTTGACCCCTTATTCCCCAAAGACCGCGTTTCTCCTGTTTGTATGCAAGATGAAGCGGGTTTGAATTGGAAAGGAGATGAGGCTGATATTACACACACATTGAACTTTGCTGTTCATCTCTGTCTTATAAACATTAATCGATGAATTGAGCTCTGTGGCTCGCTGAATCCTTGGGACTAGATTGTGATAGGCAGGAGGAGTTCTTGGTCTTCATCATTTGCGTTACTCTCAATGTTTGATTTGTTCCCTTTAGAGTACGGATCGACGAAATCAATGATCTACCCTTCCAGATCACATCCACCTGTGAACTCTTTGCTGATGATACAACAATCCACACAAATCATCCCATGTTACTGTCCTTGCACAAACTTTACAAGAAAGTGCGAATGATCTCGTGAAATGGACTGAACTAAACCCACATGTCTCTTCACCCACTGAAAACTAAATCCATGCTTATCACAACCAGACAAAAAGACAAAATCTCACTATTAAGTTTCCTCCCGTGCATGTTAAAGATGAACCCGTCGAACAAAGTTACGCACCTGGAAGTGCTAGGAATACAATTGATAACAATATTCGTTGTCAAGCTCACATAACCTCACTGTACAAAGAGTCTCACAGAACGTCTATCAACTCTCCAAAATCAAAACATTTCCTCGATCTGCATTCACACAAGCTCGTTTTTCAGTCTCATGTTCAATTATCGTTGACTGTGGGTCTACTCTATGGGACTGTGCTAGCGCTAATACCCTCAAACCATTGCTAAGCCTACACAGGCGAGCACTAAAATTAGTCCTCCTAAAAAGCAGTAGTCTCCTAGACTCAGACTATAAAAGAGTTTCAAGTTCTCTCCTTAAGTCTGAGATTAGAATACAACAAAGGGATGATAATGCACAGAATTATGTCTGGAAGGCATTCTCAACATTAGTTCACAGATTCTCAATTACTCTCTCAAGGACTGCACCCAAAACGTCATGTTGTAGAATTGACTTATTCAAATCCAGTTTAATATATTCGGGTTCTTGTTAATGGAACTCGCTCCCTGAGTCAACCAAAACAACACCAATGCACATCAACCTTCAAACACTACTATTGTAACCATCTTATGTGCCAATGCTTGCCAATACTCTGCCCTAAATCTACCACCAGCCACCCACCCCCCCGTTTGCCTGTGGAGGAACCCCACTGTTTTGTACTTAAAATGCACATACTATTCTATTTGATAAGTATGTGAGCTTCCCCCGCGTGTGTGTGTGTGTGTTTTCCTACTACCTCTTGTCACTATGTCGTAATGCTTGCATTCTTATGCATCTCTCTCTCTCTCTGTTCTGCTGGAATGACGATTTATTTTGTATATTGACATCCCCACCCCCACCACCCCCGCTGGAATGACTTGATTTATTATGTATATGACATCTTCTCCCCCCCCCCACCCCCTACCCGTGGTGACTGGGGCTACATTATGCTTTTGTTTCTCCATTCGTGTTTTTCCCCTGGTTACTTCAAAATTGATTGTCTTGCATCTCCTTGGTATCTTTTGATTGTCAGATTGTTCTAAGCATGCTCTTTCCCGCAGCCCACTCTCGCCTCTTGCTGTCTCCCCCTCCCACTCCTTTCGTCCTGCGTCTCTCTCTCTCTCTCTCGCTCTCTCTCTCTCTCTCCTCTCTCATGTTTTTTTTCTCTCTTTTTTTTATTATTATTATTAGTATTATCATTATTATTATTATTCCGTATCTAATTTTTGTTCTAGCCACTTAATGCACGCTTCTTTATTGCCTCATTTTATTTTGCAATTGTTGACCCTATCAGAGCGATGACTGGATGTGAAAAAAAAAAAAAGCACGTCAGTGCTATCTATTATCCTCGTGAATAAAGAATTTTGTCTGTCTTGTCTTGTCTTGTCTGGTCCTGTCTCTCTGTCTGGATTCAGGCATGTGAAGGGAAGTCACTTCGTTAGTCTCAATGTTACAATAAAGATTTGTTCCCCCTAGTATGGATCAACGATTTTTTCCCCATTTACTGCATTTCATGATCATGATGATAATGATAGTGGTGATTTTTTTTTTATCATAATCATTATTATAAGTAGTAGTAGTAGTAGTAGTAGTAGTAGTAGTAGTAGTAGTAGCAGCAGCCGCAGTAGTAGTAGTAGTGGTAGTAGTAGTAGTAATAGTTGTTGTTATTGTTGTTGTTGTGATTGATGATGTTGTGGTAGTAGTAATTTTACAATAGTAATAATTAGCATCATCATCATGATCACCTCACAATCATCTTGATAATGATAATGATAATGATAAAAAAATTATAATGATGATAATAACAACAACAACAAACACAACAACAACAACAACAATACAATAATAATATCTAATATAATAAACGACGACGACGATGATGATGACGACTACTACTACTGCCACCACATCAACTACTACCACCACCACCACAACTGCTACGGCTACTACTACTGCTACTACTGCTGCTGCTGCTGCTGCTGCTGCTACTATTAGACTACTACTACTACTACCATGGTTGTGTTGTCAATGTTATTGCTGCTGTTGTTGTTGTTGTGTTGTTCATAACAACTGTAGTCTAACATAACTTACCAAAAATAACAAACAAAAGGAAAAATGATGTAAGCAATAAAAGTCTCAGCCTAGCCGACCTAGGGGAACTCAAGACAAACACAGCCACTTCGACAAAGCCCAAATCAACTACTCAAACTTAGTCAACCTGGTGAGCAGAGACTGATACCATACTGTGATTACAGTAGTCAGAACGCAAGTAGAAACTGGTAAGATGGGGAAACAACGTCAACAACACGAGCTTGCGTGGAGATGGCAAATGATGGATTACCTCCCTTTATCTATGAGGCATGGGCTTGAATGGAAGCAATCGTTGTTCAGTTTCGGTTTGCAAATGGCCACACGCCACAGTTAGGTGTTTGCACCAAATCCACCAGTACAATCCATATGAGCATTTTGAGGCGAAGCCGGAACTTGATGTTCAATCTGATTACAGATCAAGTGAACAATTCCCAACTAAATATTTCACTTGTTTTCAAAGGATCTCTTCATATGATATCATTCATCAGCTAGAAAATTATACGAGCTATTCCTCACCTGAAGTCACCTTTCAGGCCTTCACGCTCAGCAGTGACCCTGTCTTTGTGACCTGGTGGTCTCCCCAAAATAGTCCACTTCCCTCATTTTCTCTCGTCTGCTTGGAACCATCTGGTACGCACCTGTACAGACAATCCTCCTTCAGACACACTAGAAATCCTCAAAACAATCTAACTGCGCCCGTCTGTGTGTTGATTGAACAGCAATTTAAAAACCGTCTATCAAATTTAACAGCAGAGAGCAAGAAAAAAATAAAAAGGGGGGGGGGGGGGGGGGGGAGGGACCCTCGAGTAGTCAGTCGAGGAGAAGGGGGACTGGCTGAGAATGGATGGATGGGACACTGTGTCATGTGGGTGAAATGGGGGTGTAGGGAACATGCTGATCACTAACACACACAACACACACACACACACACACACACATGGACGCTCTTGTATCACTTCACTAGCGCGCACTTTTCACTCTATAGGCATGTGAGGGGAGATAAATCAGGGGATCCTGAGAGATTCAACGTCTCGTGCGTCTCTTATCTCCCTTGACACATGTTTGGACAGGCGTCTGTGACAAGGAAAAAGACCCAGTGTCAGTCAGCCCCACTGCTGTAGGAGTCTTCACACTGTTTTGTGAGATTATTCCAAATTTGTTTCCATGTATTGGTCTTGCTTTTTCTATTGGTCTGTATTTTGGGGGTAAGAGGAATATGCCTTTATGGGGTGACCCTTTTGTGGCCTTTGTAATGAAAGTAAAACAAAACGGAACAAAAACAATCACAACAAAAATTTTGTTTTTTTCTAGATTTGACCTTTTATGTAATTATTTAGTCGCAAAGTTTTCACATATCAAATGCGTTGGTGTCAGTTTGTGGTGTGCAAAATTATACACTTCCATGCACAAAGTTCCAAGTTGAGTCTCTTAGTGAATTCTTACCACTGACTACCAATCAATCATATTGATCAATCATGCCACTTTACAACACTCACGTCAGTCATCATATTCCATTACAATGTCAACGTTGTGCCATTTCAACTCCAGACTGTGGTAATCTTTAGCACATACATAACTTTCTTAACTCTTCACTTCAGTCAGTGGTCATTACATAGGTCAACTTTATAACGCTTCACTTCCGTCAGGTGGTCATTTGCATCTCATCATGTTAATTTCATAGCACTTCGCTTCAATCAGTGATCATCTCCATTGCATATACCAACTATATAAACAATCCAGTTAGTGGTCATCTCTCACTACATTTGTCAAAAACTACATCGACACAACAAGCTTCAGCTACCTGTGGTAATTTTCACATTCTTTGCTTTCACTATAAACAAACAAAGAGTTCCTTTGTCTTTGTTTCTTCACTAAAAAGGTCACATTGATCACTGCTGAAAAGATACACCAGTTCTCCTCATCCACACCCACACCCCCATCCCCACACCCCATCCCTCCACCCTCTGAGCGAGAAGCCATACGTTGTTGTTCTGTAGTAGTTAGGGAAGACGGGGGAGGGGGAGCAGGGCAGGGAAGGTAGTCCACAGCTTTGCATTTCTTCGTTCTTCAGTTGGTGTGTGAAGCAGTGTCCACGCCTCACAGTGAGAATGGCAGGTAAACAAGAGGAATAGAAGAGTCAGTGCCAGTCCTAACTCCCTTTTACAAACAAGATAGACCACAGGAGGAATGGAATTCAGGGTTCAGTCCTACCTTCCTTCCCTTCACAATCCACTGGCCAGCCAGACTATCAACAAGAGGAACTGAATTAGATATAGTATCGAACCTGGAATTGAGCGTGTTCATGTTATGCAGTGTTGTGTTTTGTTCTGTTGGCTTTGTTCTGAATGTTGTTTCATAGACGTCGTGTTTTATTGTCCTCTCTGATGACAGGTCAGACTTTGAACTGTTTAGAAGTCTGTCATGTGAAACATTAACTTCCCCATCTCCTTAAAAAAAAAATCAATCACAACAACAACAAACAAGACGACGACGACGACGACGAAAAAGGAATGTGTTTTATTGTGGCAAAAAAATTATTGTCGATCGAGGTTTGATACATGGCGATGTTAGTTTACAACCAAGTCAACTTGATGACGAGAGAGTGGGTGCCACAAGTGTTTAACGTTGTGTGACTGCCTTGGTTCAAATCTGACCTACCCAGGTACCAGTATGTGTTGTCAGTTTTACTACTTGTAATTCAAGCTCAGTTGTTGCCATCGCAATCCATTAATAGTTTATGATGATGATGATGATGATGATGATGATGATGATGATGATGATGATTACATTTTAGTAGTAATAGTAGTAGAAGTAGTAGTAGTAGTAGCAGCAGCAGCAGTAGTATCATTTTCATTAGTATTGTTGTTGTTGTTATTTATTATTATTATTATTGTTGTTGTTGTTGTGTTGTTGTTGTTCTTGTTCTTGTTCTTGTTGCTTTGTTGTTGTTGTTGTTGTTGTTATAGTGTTGTTGTGGTGTTCTTATATTATTATTTCTTTCATTCATTATCATTACTTTTCATCATCATTATCACCATCTTCATCATTATTATCATCGTTTCAGTGTTTCTGTTCCCGTTTTCATCGCC
>JADBJO010032190.1:5000-15951 GCA_016801955.1 Conus betulinus | reverse complement strand
TCGTATCACATTGGGAAAAATTTCTCTGTATTCACAGCAGAGCTAATTGCCATTATTATGGCACTGAACTATCTCCTTAGTTTTCCATATTCGATTTTTCAAATATTATTTGTGTCGATTCAAAATCTGTCTTACAAGCTTTAAAATATTCTCATACAAGAGTGAGAGGAGAAATGATATCAGTTGTATTGATTTTTGTTGGATTCCATCACATTGTGGTTTAGCAGCAAATGAAAGGGTTGATCGGTTAGCCAAAAATAGTGCAGCAAAGGAAAAAAGCTCTACAAAAATAGATATTCCTTTATCCTTGTATGAAAATTATAGCCTTTTAGGTAAAGCATCATGGGATTCGGTGATACAAAGACAAAAAGAGTGTCCAAACATAATAAAGGACAACAAGGGAAAATTCTTTAAGAAGCTTGTAAAATATAAAACGGGACACAATCTCCATCAGAAGCAGATTTTGAAGAGTCTGATCTTTAGACTCAGACTTGATGCATACAAAACAAAATATGTAAAAATGTCACTTGCATTTGTGGCCAAAACATTACACCATTCCATGTCATCTTTCTTTGCAGAAATACTAAAAAATATTTACCTAATTGGTTATTAAGTTTGAACCCATCAATCGCAAATTTTTGGGACATTTTTGGGAACGAAGCGAAGGCTATAGAAGTTGTGAGGGCAATTGTTAAGAGTCCAGTTGGACATTTACTTTGATTCTCAAGTTATATGCTGGTTTTATATCTCTTATTATTTCAATGCTTAAGATGTTTTGTTTCTTTAAAAATGTTCAGATATGAATCCAGACTCAAGTAGTTTACCGTTATGCTTGTAGATTAGAATGGGGTTAAAGTGATGTTCACTTATTGGTATCTCATTAATTGAATAGACTATGCACGCAAAGATTAGTATACTACACTACTACCTCCACACTCAATACGCTTTAATGACATTTTAAAAAACACACACATTTATGCCCCCCCCCCCCCCCCCCCCACACCCCCCCACACACACACACACACACACACACACACACACACACACACACACACACACACACACACACACACACACACACACACACACACACACACCACACCGGCCCCTTTTACTTTTTTTTTGTCTCTTGTTTTTGTCTAAGATCACTGTAAAGTGGATAGACATTAAATTAAAAGAAAAAGAACGAACACACACACACACACACACACACACAATAGTCACACACACACACACACACACACACACACACACACACACACACACACACACACACTAGTCACAATATACACATCAGTTACAACACACACATACATCAGTCACAATACACACACATCAATCAAAATGCACACATCAGTCACAACACACACACACACACACACACACACACACACACACACATCAGTCACAATACACACATCAGTGACAATATACACATCAGTTACAATACACACATCAGTCATAATACACACATCAGTGACAATACACACAGTCACAACATACACACATCAGTCACAATACACACATCAGTCGCAACACACACACACACACACACACACACACACACACACACACACACACACATCAGTGACAATACACACATCATTGACAATACACACATCAGTTACAACACACACATACATCAGTCACAATACGCACATCAGTGACAATCCACATATCAGTGACAATACACGCACATCAGTTACAATACACACATCTGTCACAATCCACATATCAGTGACAATACACACAACAGTCAAAATACACACATCAGTCCACTACCACATGCCAGGAAAACACCACACACAGCTGGATTCAATTCAAAGAGTGCAATACTGTCATAGCACACTTATCAGTCACACTATACACATCAGTCTCCATACAAACGTCAGTCTCAATACACACATCAGTGACAATACACACAACAGTCACAATACACACATCAGTCCACCAGCACACACCAGAATAATACCGCACAGAGCTGGATTCAATTCAAAGAGTGCAACACTGTCATAGCACACACACCAGTCATACACCCTGAGTCACAATGCACACATCAGTCACACTACACACATCAGTCATAATGCATAATGCATACATTAGTCACACTACACACATCAGTCCACCTGTACAAGCCAGAAAGAAACTCTAGTGCAGAGATGGATTTCATTTAAAGCATGCAGTATTATCACAACCCGCACATTGACCTGCAAGTCCTTCAAGACACAAATAGTTGATGTGAGTGTGGTAGGCATTTTCATATAACGCTTTCTAATCTTGAAACCATTTGTGCTCTTTTTTTGCTTTTCTGACATTAATCAGCTAGGGCAGAAAAGCGGGAGGCACCAGCAAAATCATTTCTAAAAGGTGAAAACTATCAGGATCTGTGGGCCTATCAAATGGCATCAATCCTATAATGAAATGAATCGTCTAGTGATTGGTCATTCACAATGACATGAGATGTGATGTGCGTGCATCTAGCCAGTGATGCTTGTATCATGCCAGAGACAAAACACATGCTTTTTCTGCCAAAAGAGAGAATGTTGTTTCACCAGGTCAGTCCATTCCTATATATTTTTTCTTAACTTTATCGGTTAAAGATAGCAAGGCTGAGTCTTTCAGTGACTTTTTATCAGCCAGATTTTGTGTTGCTGTTCAGATCAACAAAACAGTAATTGCCGACTTTCAGCTCGGTACCGGTACTGAGTCTGGCACCATGGCCTCACATGATCAAGATGAAAGGCCTGCCATTGAAAGTAGGGACTTGAGAGATTCCAGATTGGAGTAAACACAGTACAGGCTTTAAGATGTAGCTCAAAGTTTGGATGCAAAATAAGAAAAGAGGTTTGATGAATTTGAAATGCTTTTGAGAACTTCCTTAAAATGTAAACTCGATGCCGGACACATGAGTGGAAACAATTCTGACCTTGAATATGATGAACGCGATGTTCTTGTTTTAGAAGAGGATCAAGGATAGCTAGATCTGCAGCAGTGTGAAAAGGGCACTGGTTGAGAGAAATAAGAATGTTGCTTATAGCCCAGCCGACCGCAAAGGGCCATATCAGGGCTGTCACCACGTTAAAATCAACTCACAGGTCATTCATCCACACAATTCTTTAAAAGACATCGTCTAAAATCTCATCCAAAAAAACTTTGTTAAAAATCTTTCCACTGTAAAATCTCAGATCCAATGAAAAATGTTAACCTCTTTCAAGGACTCAAAGATCGCGTCAGACGGAACATCTCTGAACGAGGTTTTCATGGAATCTGCTGTAAAATGTTTGTGTCTCACATCGTGCAAATCCCAACACTCTAAAAAAGAATATGTTTCATTGTGAGTGGCACATGACACGGAATGCACCAAGGAGATCTTCACTCTTTAAAAGGTAGGAATGGGTAAAATATGAATGGCCGGTGTGCAGCCGGCACAGAACTGTTTCTTCTTTACGACCACCAGACGAAGATGAGAGGAACTCCTTTAGGTTTGGACGGATCTGAAAGACTTTGTTATCCGTCTGTGTATTCCAATCCTCCTGCCAGAGGTCTCTGACATAATCGTTAATTTTGGGTTTCAAATCTGAGCAGGGGATAGGTGTGTTTGACAGTTTCTCTCTTGTGGCATTCTTGGCCAAACGATCCACATTTCGTTCCCTCCGATGCCAACATGACCAGCAACCCAAGCCAGAAGAATGTTGTAACCATCCGCTGTCAACTTGGTAAAAAGTTTTAAAAAAAAAAAGTGTAAAAGTTGGGATGCTGAAGGTTGCGGCCAGCTATGGCCTCCAAAGCTGACAGTGAATCCGACAAAACTAGAAAGTCCCTCTTCGTAGATTGTGAGATTATCCTCAGTGCTAGAACCAGAGCTTTAAGTTCAGCAGAGTAAGCAGACGCATCTGAAGGAATATGTTCTGACAGTATTTGAGAAGGAGCACCAGGGCAATAGGCTGCACAGGCCACTCCATCTTCAGACTTGGAACCGTCAGTGAAAACTTTCTGATAGGATGAGAATTTCGAACAGAGGTCAGCATACAATGCCTTGTATGCCAGAGAGCTGGTGGACTCTTTGCGAAAAGCTGCAAGATCAAAACGAATCTCTGGTGTGAAAAAGGTCCACGGAGGTTGATCTGGAAACTTGGAAAAATCGGACACAACTCCTAGGTCTAGACCTGCATTCCACACGTGAGGCTGTATACGAAGACCAAACGGCGGAATATACAGTTCGGGCTGTTTTCAAATTTGCTTTGAAACTGAGGGTCAAAGACACAGTCATAGACAGGGTTTTCCGTTCCGAGAACAGTCTGATATAGTAATTCAAAGACAGTTTCAGCCTGCGGTTGGACAGTGAAGGTTCACCTGCCTCTGCGTACAGGCTGTAAACAGGGGTGGTGCGGAATGCTCCAAGACAGAGATGAAGCCCTTGTGGTGGATAGGGTCCAAGAGTTTTAGATACGATGGTCTGGCAGAGCCGTACACAGCACAACCATAGTCCAGTTTGGAATGGACTGGGTCAAGGCTCTGTAGAGGTGCAACAAAGTTTTCTTATCAGCGCCCCAGTCAGTGTGTGCTACGACCCGCAGAATATTCAGAGCTTTCTGGCAAGAGGTTTTGAGGTGTTTAATGTGGCTGAAAAAGTTGAGTTTTTGGGTCAAAAATAACTCCAAGGAATTTGGCCTCTGTGACAGCTGGAATGGGAGATTTCCCTATTTTGATTTCAGGATCTGGAAAAAAACTGACGAAAAAATTATGGAAGTGAATGCACTGTGTCTTCGTAGGAGAAAAAGTGAAGCCGTTTTCATCCACCCACTGATGAATTTTATCCACACAATGCTGGAGCCTGCGCTGGACACTTGGGTACAGGCTTCCAGTTGCGAAGACAGCAAAATCATCCACAAACAATGAGCAGTCTGAACCCTGCTGAACTGACTTGACAATGTTGTTAATCTTGATGCTGAAGAGGGCAGGAGACAGTATGCTCCCTTGTGGAACACCCAACTCCTGCTCATGAACATCAGAGAGAGTGGTGCCAACCCGGACCTGAAACTGTCGGTCTGCCAAAAAATGTATTGAATGAAAAGTGGAAGATGACCCTGAAAACCAAGATCATGGAGAAATACTAGGTTTAAAGGTCAGTGGTGGTTTGGCAACAATAGTCAATGGGCATTTTAGCTGAAAGTGAGTGAAAAGGTCCAGAGGGAGAAACTTGAGGCTCACAATCAACTGGAAAATGTGCAAAATTAGTTGTGCTGGACATTGGTAAACAAGGAGGTATGGTCCAAACTTTCAACAAATCCACGCAAATTGGATCTGAAGATCGCACACACTCAGCACACCTGGTGATTCTCAATGCCACAACTGCGATTGCCCGCATGGCAGACCAGAACAAGGCTTCGCGACAAAATGCAGACCTGATGCCGAACTGCACAGATGCAATGCATTGCTATGACATGCCATGCATGAGTCATCCACATTCCATCGCCGAGCGATGCATTCACTGATCAATCTGCGCTTGTGCAATGAAACGATTGACAGTACGGTACATTTGTTTGGGGACAATCTTACTTCCACCCTTAAAGATCAATGAAATGGAGAAGACAGGCTACAAGGCCTTGTCTGCTGGGAAAAAGGGAAAAAAAAAAAAAACAACCTAATTTCCTCGCTCCCAGTATGACGGAAATGACAGCAACAGAAAAGGGCCTTTTTAAGGGGCCGTCTCAAACAAACATTTCCCAGCCAGACGTAGGGGCTGTCAGTACACAAAGCAACAGACACAGGGGCTCCGCTACAACAGTTTTCCCAAAGGGTGCAACAACCACAGGAATAGCTTCTCTCAGTCTCAGCAAAGACAGTACGTCTTTGGTCTCAGTAACTGAGGTATGTGATTTTGATGCACAGTTAGATAGCATTGTTCAGTTGCTGACACTGGAAGCAGAAGAGTTTGAAGCAGGAAGATTGGCTAAATTTACAGAAAATTGAGTTAAGCTGACATCAGATCCTAACATCCTGAAATCGGTGACAGGTGCTGAAATTAAGACTGACTGTAATCTGGAAGACTTAGCTACTTTGTCATGTCCAGTTTTAATTCATTCAGAATGATGCTGCAGATACAGCTGTTACTGATGAGGAAATTGACAAATGGGTTAGGAAAAAAGTATAATAGAGTGTGAGCATACTCATGGAGAAGTGTTATTACCAATCTTCCCTTGGCAGAAAAAAGATGGATCACAGAGAATGACCCTAAACCTAAAAGGTGTAAATGAAGAAATAACATGTAAATGAAGAAATAACCGGTCACCATTTTAAAATGGACACTTTGGCTACAGCCTTGGCTCTGGTCAGCAAAAACTGCTACATGGCATCATTGGACTTGAAAGAGGCCTACTACTCTGTACTTATTTGCAAGGAACACAAAAAGCTGTTGAGATTCAAATGGAAAGGATTTTTTTTTTTTTTTTTAATACAATGCGCTCAAAAATGGGTTGGCACTGGCACCACGTTTGTTTACGAAAATCACGAAGCCAGTTTTTGCTACCTTGAGATTGAAAGGACATATCTCCCTGGCTTTCTTGGATGATTCCTTGCTTATGGGCATTTCAAAGTGACAGTGCCAGGAAAATGTTATGGACATACTGGACACATTGCATAAACTCAGATTCATTGTACATCCCACAAAGTCAGTTTTTCAACCAACTACTGTGATTCAGTATTTAGGAGTGATCACTGACTCCGTCTCAATGACGGTCACTTTAACCCTAGAAAGGAAAGAGAAAATGCTTCTAAGCTGCAAGAACCTGTATAAGGCAGCTGAGATAAATGTATGAGATTTGGCAAAAATTATTGGGTTAATAGTGGCCAGTTTTCCCGCTGTTAAATTTGGGCCGCTCCATTACTGGCAGTTGGAAAAGATAAGTGTAGAGCTCTGAAGAAAAGCAAAGGACATTTTGACCAGGTGATGGAGATATCTAAAGCTGGGAGAAAAGGAGCTGACATGGTGGATTGACAATATTTCTGATGCTTTCAATGATGTCCATTGCAGAGATCCAGACATTGTGATCCATTCTGATGCAAGCCTTTATGGCTGGGGCTGCGTGTGTGCAGGAGTGTCTTAGGAGGAATGTGGTCACCAGCAGAAAGGACATTTCATATAAATGACCTGGAATTAAAAGCCGCATTTTTTGCCTTGAAATCTTTTCAGATGCAACTTCAAGGGAAACATGTGATGTTCATGCTGGACAATACCACAGCCATTGCACGCTTAAACCACATGGGTACATCTCACTCTGATTCCTGTAACAATTTAATGTTGGATATCTGGTCTTGGTGCGCTGAACATGATATCTTTGTTTGTGCAGCCCACATAGCAGGAGCAGAAGTGGTGGCTGATGCAGAATCCAGGAAGGTAAATCTGGACACTGAATGGAAGTTGATCAGTGGTCTTCTGCAAGCTGCTCTTAGACAGCTGAAATGCAGCACCTGACACAGCTTTGTTCTCTTCAAGGCTAAATACACAAATGAAAAGATTCATCTCTTTCAGTGCAACTTGGAGAGACAAATTTCCATGCTTTTCCTCCAGGTTTCATCATTGTCACCTGATTTCTCCAGAAGGTGCAGAGGGATCAGAGTTCAGGTGTACTGGTAGTCCCAGATTGGCCGACTCAGCCATGGTAACCAGTACTGTTATGACTGTTGGCAGCAGAGCCAGTGCGTCTGACCTGCAGAAAGAAACCTGTTGCATCTCTCCCCAGCCACCCAGAAGCAGTCCATCGCCTGATCCAGCAGAAGAGGCTTCACCTGCTAGTCTGCAGGATCCCAGGTGCTCTCTAATCCAGCTCTAGTCTAAGCAGTGGGGCCACTGACTTGGTTATGAGCTCTTGGAGACAGTCTACCCAGAAAGTGTATGACTCTTACATTAAAAGGTGGAAAATTTTTGTAGACAGCAAGGGAATAAAAACACCAATTTATGTCCATGTAATAAATTTTCTTGCGGATATGTATGCTTCTGGGGCTAGTCACAGTACAATAAATTTAGCGCGAAGTGCAATTTCAGCTTATTTGCACAGGTCAGGCACCGAAGCAGAAGGCAGTCATCACCCATTAGTGTGTCGTCTGGTGAAAGGGCTGTTTGAAGAAAGACCCTCCATTCCCAAATATCAAAATACATGGGACGTGGATAGTGTACTACAATACTTAGCTGGTTGGCTGGACGTAGGAAAGATGACTCTTAAGCAGCTGACCCTTAGACTGGTTATGTTGTTGGAGCCCTGCTGTCTGGTCAGAGGGCTCAAACAATCCATGCATTAAGATGTGATGATGTAAGATTTAAAGACAACAAGTGTGTCTTGGAGTTAAGTGCTGTGTTAAAGCAAACTGAACCACGGTCACCTGTGCCACTGTTAGAACCAGCCTTTGAATATGACGAGACTGTTAAAGATACAAGATTACACCTTCCACCGTCTGCTAAAGCCAATACAGCAAGGGAATAAAAACACCTTGCTTTTTCACTCTCGGCAAAACTAAAGCATCACCATGATGGACAGGGCAGTACCACAGCCAAAGACTGTATTGTCGTGAAGAACCAGGATGTTTACAGAAGCAGACACTGGTACTGACGGTAGTGATCACCACCACCTGAACTGATTACAGCCACAAGCAGGCACTGTTACTGCTGAAGAACAGGCTGGATTCCACAAAGACAAAAGTACCATCAAAGAGAGCTTTCACCTATACACCCTTCATAAAAAACAATTTTCTTCATAGCCCTCCAGAAGGCAATCAACAGAGTCCAGAAGTAGGCACTATGGGTTACTATGAGGAGATTTACTGGGGCAAAAAACTTAACACCATCCAGCAGCAGTATCCCTAAGCAACCTGCGTAATGCTGATGCAGGGTGTTACTGGACAGCAGTCCTCACTTCATCAGGGGCTGCCTTCTATCTCCCCCACACTTTCAATACATTTCTGTGATGCATCATCATCGCTGGCGCTGATGAAAATGATGTTTTCACAGTCAGCATCCCAGGAAGGACCATCACCCATCTTCAATCTTTTCTGATAAACATTGATGGCCTGGCAAGCTGTGATCGAGCATGGACATGCCATGCTTGTTCGAAGACTGAAAAAAACAAAAAACAAACAAACAAACAAGTTATGGCATGGACTTGAGCATCAAGAAGTGGAACGGATGACCAGACACACATCACCATCAGTTCTGAGATAACTGCCCATGGACAGAAGGTAGAAACTGTTCAACACTTCATGTGTCTGTGATCCACCAGTAGCAATGAGGAATCCACACCGGATGTCCTCTCAAGCGCAGCACAGAAAATACCAGCGCAGTGCAGACTAAATCCAGTATGAAACGACTCTGAAATATCCATGAAACTGAGGATCAGGCTGTTGCCTACACTGGTCAATTCCATTTCTTGTGAGCATGACACACAGACTCTGGCAGCTAAGAAGATGGAAATGTCTTATCACATAGATACTAAATGTCAGATATTCTCAGCATATCACTGAAGAACTACTGCGTCAAAACATTCAACAGCACATGGGACCGCATAATGAACTACTGCCATCACTCAGGAAAAGAAAGCATGTCAGTGTGGCCATGTCATCAGATTCTGTGGCCTTGCTCAAACAATCCTCCACGAACTGTTGAAGGAGGAAGACGGTGGGGGTGACTGAAAACAATGGACTGGCATCATTTTACAATGGACAGGAAATGCATTGGCAGTGAAACCAAACCTTAGTATGGAACTAGGAATACCTGGTGATCTGCTTTCAGTGTGGTGCCCTAGAGTGACTCTCATAGTGTTCAGGGACAAGAAGAGGACGACCAAGCTAACTGAAATGCAATCACTGACGCTTTCATACAGGACTGCAGAAAACTACAGACAGAAAAGCAGAGGAAAGATCTGGGGAGAAAAATGTGTTCGGAGAGAATAATTATTCATTTAACACTAATGATTAAATGGCTATATGAAATCACTGATAAACTTGGATCAAACTGGGAAAATGAAAATGAAAAGAGTAATTTGAAGATAGAAAGCTAGATGGTTACCCGTGGGAAGGAAAAACTAGGTCAGAATGGACACTATGTTAACAGATGTTAAATCTAATGACCTATAAAGGGATTCTGAGAAACACTGCTCACACAGAAGAAAGTACAGGGCATTCTTCACCAATGTTATCAACAGATAAATCCCACGAATCAGAAGGGAAACATACATTAGCTGAAGTATGATTTGCGCTTACAAAAAAAAGTAAAACAATGAAAGCACTTGAACAGACAGCACTACTGTCAATTTTATACGTGTGCACGGTGTTATACATGTATTCCTACACAGGAAGGACTTTTCGGGAAACAGAGTCAGAACCAATGCTAACTCCGAGAGGGATAAATCCCTGTACAAAAATGCCCAGCCGTGATGATGAATCCACAACCCCAGGATCACAAGGATCACAAGTCCGGTGCTTACCAAACTGAGCTATTCAGGGCCCAACATTGTTGCTGTTCTCCATTCTTCATACATCAAAAATGGGCCCCCCAAAGTTCACATTAACTGAATCAGTCGTTCTTGATAAACAAAAATTCTTCAAACCTGATAGAAAAACAAACAGGCACAGTTTACTGTAGATAATATTGGTAGTTTATAAAAACAAAACAAACAAAACACTGCAGGATGTCCTGTGTGTATTGTCTTCCTGTACCTGCTTTAAGGAAGGTCTGTAACTGTAATGTTTGAGTTGCTTGGGGGGGGGGGGGGGGGGGGGGGGGATGGAGGGGAGTCTTGTTCATGCACACAGGATTGCTTTGTGGACAAATGATCTCTGCTTGCCTACCTCAGCACTGTTGTCCATTCACAGCACAATATTGAATGCTGGCTGCACACCAAAAATTGATGATGCCAAGGCCTTGCTTACAGAGTGGAGATATTAATAGAAAGGCCCAATT
>JADBJO010032189.1:0-15951 GCA_016801955.1 Conus betulinus | reverse complement strand
TTTTTCTGTTGCCTTTTTTTTTCCGCCTGTTTTGTTTTTTTGCAATTTTTTTTGTTTTTTTTTAGTCCTTTTTTTTTCCGACCCCCGGTGTTTTCAATCGTGCCTCTTGCCCATCTGAGGTCTCTTCCTTTCCACAGTCTTTTCCCGGAGTTTACTCCTTCATCATGTCTGAAAGATGTTTTTTTTTTCCTTTTTTTTTTTTTTTTTTACAGGTTTTTCTGTTTTTTGTTCTGAACGCTTTTTTTTGTTATGTTTTCTGTAGTCCCTCTATCCTCCATAGTCTCTTTTTTGCGCAACCACGTTCTTTTCCCCCCTTCCCCTCCGGTTTTCTGTTGTTGTTTGTTGTTGTTGTTGTTGTTGGTTGCCTGTCCTTTTTGTCCGTTCTGTTTCACAACCATCTTTTCTGCACCCCCCACCCACCCCCCCCCCCACTCCCCCTCTCACCCCTCTCCATCGTTTCCAAGGCCTTATTGGCCATCTTTTTCCATACTTTTTCCCCCGATTTCTGTTTTTCATCCGCTTTTTTTTCCCCCGATGGTGGTGGTTAGTTTTATAGGTCTATGCTGTCAGGGGTTTTTTTTTTACCACCACGTCTTTTTTTTATGTCTTCTCCCTGTCATTTTTATTTTATTTTTATTGCATTTTTTTTTTTGTCTTTTACATATTTTCAGCTTTTGATAGTGTTCGTCGCCATAAGCTTGGTGTTTTCCACCAAGTCTTTTTCCAGCATATCTTCAACGTGTGGTGTGTGTGTGTGTGTGTGTGTGTGTGTGTGTGGTGTGGTGTGTGGTGTGTGTGTGTGAGAGAGAGAGAGAGAGAGAGAGAGTGACAAGAGAGAGAGTGTGTGTGTGTGTGTGTGTGGTGTGTGTGTGTGTGTGTGTGTGTGTGTGGTGTGTGGTGTGTGCTCATTTGCGATCTTCGCCAGCATTGAAACACACTTATTCGAACAGCCATGAGTGAATACCCAAACGGGGAAGGGGGGGGGGGGCCTTGCCTTTTTTTAACTTTTCTCTTTCTTTCTTTCTTTCTTTTCTTTTCTTTTTCTCTTACCCCCAGCGACTTTTTCTGAATTTTTTTTTCTCCTGTCCTATCTTTAACTCTCTCGTCAGACCGTTGTCGTCGTCAACTCTCAGGCATTAACTGTGGTCTCCAGCGTCAAACCCTGATATGGCCCCGGCGGTCGTCTGGGTCATAAACGGCATGACTTGGGTGTCTCATGTCACCCGCAAACCCTCAAAACCCTCCTCCATCCCTCCCCCCCCCCCCCCACCCCCCAATCCCATCACTTTCACTCCTCCATGCGCACGTGCAGTCGTGTTCCAGTAGTTGACTCGCTGTCTCTTTCTCTGTGTCTGTTTGATGTCTCTGTCTCTGTGTGCTGCGGATGTCTCTGTCTCTGTGTCTTTTGATGTCTCTTCTGTCCTCTGTGTCTGTGGCATTATGTCCTCTGTCTCTGTGTCTTTTGATGTCTCTGTCTCTGTGGCTGTTGACTCTGTCTCTGTCTCTGTGGCTGTTGATGTCTCTGTCCCTCTGTGTCTGTTGATGTCTCTGTCCTCTGTCCCTGCTGATGTGTCGTCTGTCTCTGTGTCTGCTGATGTATCTGTCTCTGTGGTCTGTGATGTCTCGTCTGTGTCTGTTGACGACTCTTCTCTGTGTCTGTTGATGTCTCTGTCTCTGTCTCTGTTGATGTCTCTGTCTGTCTCTGTTGATGTCACTGTCTCTGTCTCTGTTGATATCTGTCTGTCTCTGTATCTGTTGATGTCTCTATCTCTGTGTCTGTTTCTGTCTTGTCTCTGTCTCTGTGTCGTTGATGGTCTCCTGTCTCTCTGTTGATGTGTCATCTCGTTCTGTTTCTGTCTCTGCCTGTGTGTCTGTTGATGGCTCTGTCTCTGTGTTCTGTTGACGTCTCTGTCTCTGTTGTGTGATGTCGCTGCCTCTGTGGCGGGCAGCGGTGTGTGCGATCTTTCTGCGGCTTTCCCATGCGTCGGCAGACCAAGGACGGTGTCAGATCCCCCCAACGGGATGTGAGGACCTCCATGGAGGGTTGACCCTGTTAACGGGGTGTGATGTGACCTCCATGGAGGGTTGACCCATAACGGGGTTCTGTGAGACCTCCATGGAGGGTTGACCCCATAACGGGTGTGAGGACCTCCATGGAGGGTTGACCCCATAAACGGGTGTGATGACCTCCATGGAGGGTTGACCCCATAACGGGGGTGTGAGGACCTCCATGGAGGGTTGACCCCCTAACGGGGTGGGGAGGACCTCCATGGAGGATTGACCCCGTAAAGGGGTGTGAGGACCCTCCATGGAGGGTTGACCCCCGTAACGGGGTGTGAGGACCTCCCATGGAGGGTTGACCCCCGTAACGGGTGTGTGAGGACCTCCATGAAGGGTTGACCCCCATAACGGGGTGTGAGGACCTCCATGGAGGGTTGACCCCGTAACAGGGTGTGATGGACCTCCATGGAGGGTTGACTCCATAACGGGGTGTGAGGACCTCCATGGAGGCTTGACCCCCCATACGGGGTGTGATGACCTCCATGGAGGCTGACCCCATAACGGGGTGTGATGATGACCTCCATGGAGGGTTTGACCCCATAACGGGGTGAGGATGACCTCCATGGAGGCTGACCCCATAACGGGGTGTGATGACCTCCATGGAGGGCTGACCCCATAACGGGGTGTGATGACCTCCATGGAGGGTTGACCCCATAACGGGGTGTGAGGATGACCTTCCATGGAGGCTGACCCCATAACGGGGTGTGAGGGTGACCTCCATGGAGGCTGACCCCATAACAGGGTGTGATGACCTCCATGGAGGCTGACCCCATAACAGGGTGTGATGAACCTCCATGGAGGCTGACCCCATAATGGGGTGTGTGATGACCTCCATGGAGGCTGACCCCATAATGGGGTGTGAGGATGACCTCCATGGAGGCTGACCCCATAACGGGGTGTGATGACCTCCATGGAGACTGACCCCATAACTGGGTGTGATGACCCTCCATGGAGGCTGACCCCATAACGGGGTTTGATGCCCCTCCATGGAGGCTCACTATGTCGATCCCTGTCAGATTCTACCTGTTTGTCAGGTATCCACCACCACCCTCAACTCCCTCCACCCCCTCCACTCTTTTCCTTCCCCTTCCCTTCCCCCTGTTCCCTTCTCTGGCCACACCACCTCCTTTCCCTCCTTCTGTGTGTGTGTGTGTGTGTGTGTGTGTGTGTGTGTGTGTGTGTGTGTGTGTGTGTTGTGTGGTGTGTGAGAGAGAGAGAGAGAGAATGAATGTGAGAGAGAGAGAGTGAATGTGTGTGTGAGAGAGAGAAAGAGAGAGAGTGAGTGTGTGTGTGTGTGTGTGTGAAGAGAGAGAAGAGAGAGAGTGTGTGTGTGTGTGTGTGTGTGTTGTGTGTGTGTGTGAGAGTTTGAGTGAGAGTGTGAGAGAGAGAGAGAGAAGAGAGAGAGAGAGAATGTCTTTGTCAAAAAAGTCTGTCAGCTTTGTATTCATTCTGTCAGCACCCCGTGTGTTTTGTTGTGTTCGTGACGTGGACTGCCTTTGTTGGAAAGGGCACGCAGACTCTTAGAGAGAAATCACCCTTAAGTCGTGGTTAGGAAGGAGAGACGAGAGGGAGTAGGGAGGGGGGAGAAGAGAGAAACAGGGCTAAAGGGGAGGGGGGACAGAACAGGGCTAAGGGGGGGGGGGGGACTGGGGGGGCAGGTACGGCTGACTACAAGTTGACACCGCTACCTACCACGGTGATTAGAACAAGTCAGACAGGAGAATTAGTGGGCTGGGGGGGGGGGGGGGTGGGGGGGTGAAGCCCAAACACTCACTCTATGGGACTCACCACACACACACACACAACACACACACCACACACCCACACACACACACACACTTACACACACATACACGCACATACACACGAACGCACACGCACCACACACACACACACACAACACACACACACACAACACGCACGCACGCACGACGCACGCACGCACGCACGCACACACACCACACGCACACACACACACACACACACACACACACACACACACACACACAGATTGCTTAGTATCCCATGTTGCAGAGGGGTGAAGGGGGAGGGGCGGAGGGAGAAAACTGGGTGGGCGGAACAGGGTGAAGGGATGGGACTTGGATTCCTTTTCGCAGCCATCAGAGTGCCAAAGCAGAGTCTGGTGAAAGCCTGCTTTGTCGAGAGAGAGAGAGAGAGAAGAGAGAGAGAGAGAGAGAGAGAGAGAGAGAGAGAGAGAGAGAGAGAGCGTCCTTGACGTCAACGTTCGCATTCACACAAACATTTGTGGCTAACAGCAATGAATGAACGAAAACTGGAACGGAGAAACAGGGAAAAACCAAGAAACAAACAACAAACCTAAACTAAAAAAACAAAAACAAAACAAGCACGTAAGCCTTTTTAGCTGTAGCACAACCTTTGGCAAATGAAATTCCTTCACCTCAAGATGGAATGTTACACAACACTTTGTTTCCCTAAAATAGGGTCAGGGAAGGTGACTCGGCAATGGGGCTTTCCACTCAGGCCAGTGGTGGGGGGGACTCAGGTGGCAGGGCAGGGGCAGGGGGCGGGGGGCAGCTCAGGGGGGGGGTCATGAGTGGGCCTCAATGGCAGGTGGGCACAGCGTCGCAGTGGGGGATATGCGGCACTCAGGGGGGAGTTCATAGAGTCACCGGAGTATATGTAGGGCAGTAGCAGGGGGAGGTAGAGTGGGGGTGCACAGCAGCAGAAGAGTCCATCGTGACTCAGTGGGACCTCGGGGGGTGGCAGAGACAGGGGGCAGGTGTAGTCCCCCAATCAGGTTGGGCAAGGGGCTCAGTCAGGTCATTGTAGGAGGGTGACGCTCAAGGGCAGTGAGGATGGCAAGCTCATGAGGGCTCCGGGCAGTGGGGCGGGGGCAGCAGGGTGATAGGTTGGTGGTAGTGTCAATGGGGATGGGTGCAGGCCAGCAGGTGTCACTCAGGGAAGCAAGTACTCAGGTAGAGCGGATTGCCGCTCATCAGGGTCGGAGGGGGTGTGAGTTCAGGAGGCAGATCAGGTGGGGGCAACAGCCAAGGGGCGGACTCAAGTGGGGGAGACACTCAGGGTGGAGTGGGGAGAGGGGGGGGGGGGGAGGGAGTCAAGAGACTTCAGAGAGGGGGAGATGGTGGGGGAGAGGGGAGGAGGGAGGGGTCAGGAGTTACACTCAGTGGGGTCACTCGGGGCCGTGGGGGAGGTCAGACAGGCTGACTGTAGGTGGTCAGGGGGCAAGCAGTAGGGGTCCCAGGTCAGGGGTGTGGGGGAGCAGGGGGGGGGTGAGCCATGGGGGGAGATGTGAGCGGGGGCAGACAGGGTCTTCAGGGGAGGGATGTTCATGGGGTGGCACAGTGGGGAGGTTCAGGTGAGGGGGGGTGGGGTCTTGTGGGATAGGTGGGGCAAGAGGGGGGTCATGGGGGTGCACAGTCACCCCCCTTTCCCCAAGGGGGGGGGGGGGGGGCAGGGGTTGTGCAGAGGTGAGGTGGCAGGGTGTACACTCATGGGACTCAGTCACACTCAGGCACAGGGAGGACAGGGAGGGGTCAGGATGGGGAGAGCAGGCAGGGGGTGGGGGGGGGGGGGCCACCTCCAGAGGGGAGGGGGGGGCCCGTGCAACCTCCAGGTGGGCATCAAGGACGAGAGGGGGAGGACGGGAGTCAGATTAGGGAATGGAGTGGTCAGGTAGGAGCGAGAGCGAGGGTGGTGGGGGGGCAGGCAGAGGATCAGGGGCATGGGAGGGGGGCAGTGAGGGAGGCTCAGGGAGGGGGGGGTCAGAGGGCAGGGTAGGGCAAATCAGGGGGGCAGGGACAGGGACTCAGGGCTCAGGGGTGCGGGGATGGGGGTGGTTCAGTCAGGGGATGCAAGAGGGGACTCCAGGGCGACTAGGGGAGGGGAAGTGCAGAGCAGCAGGGGGGGGGGGGGGAGGGGAGGGGTGCAGGCACGGAAGACAGCAGTCAGGGCTCAGCCACAGCTCAGGGGGGGCAGGAGGGCAGGAGGGGGGGGGATGGGGGGGGGGGTTGGGAAGACTCACAGGTGGGGAGGGGATGGGGCTGTTCAGGGTCAGGCAGGCAGGACCAGGGAGCAAGTCAGGGAGCGGGCTGAGAGGAGGGGTGGGGGGGGCAGGGGGGGGGGGCAGAGGCAGCGGGACTCGATACGGCAGGGGCAGGGGGAAGTGTAGAGGTGGGGCAAGTGGGCAGGGAGGTGAACTCAAGGGGGGGCCGAAACGCAAGTGATCAGGGGCCGGTTCAGGGGGTCAACAGGGGGCAGCAAGGAGATGGGACCGCACAGGGCCAAGCAGGTGGGCAAGGGATTCACTCAGGTTAGTCAGGCAACAGACAGACAAAAAGGGCAGGAGATCCCGGGCAGGGCAGCAGGGGCGGGGCCGGGGCAGGGTGCAGAGCAGGCAGAAGAGGCAGGGGTCAGCCCCCCCCTCCCCCCCCTCCCCCATGACCCTCCGCGTGACGAGGTATGCGTTTTAAAGGATAATTGCCACAGACACTTTTTGTGTTTTCTTGCTGAAATCCGAAAAAATTGGGTTGACATTACAATGTGGGCCGCGAACAGCGAAACATCTTTAAAGGTTTTTTTTACCATCAACCCTTTCACCGGTAGGACAATCTGCTTGTGGATCGAGGCCAGGATGGCGCTACCCCACTATCCACAAAGGTGCCAGCTGAATAAGAAAGGTGGACAGCTGCTGCTGCAACAAAGAAACAGGCAAAGGAAATCCTCGGGTGATGGCGTCCTCTGAGACTGTTGCTCAAATTTCCTAACCAACGCTGCAGGTGTTCGCATCTCTCTCTCGGGCCTGGTTGACGCAGGGATAATATTATGATGGAAGTGTCGAGTACAACCCTGTCATGCAGTCTCAAACTGGAATGGAAATCCGTAGCATCATCTTCATCATCCTCATTCTCATCGATCAGCATTAACCACCCCCCCCCTCCCTCCTATCCCCCTCAACCTCAAGATGACTGAAGTGGTTCTCGTTGATTCGACGGACGAACGTACTCAGGCACGGCGAAAAACGTTCTCACCGCAGCTGCTGAACAGAGCTCTGATCTCAAAGTGGCGCGGCGACAGCAAAGCTACTAGGCTACCAGCGAGCTTCGGAACTTGTGTCACAACCTCACTGAAGAAGAAAAGCTGGTCGCCGTTTTCTGCGGAGAATGTGTGTCATTGACTTTTTGAAGGGGGATTTCCATCCCGAGCGTGCTGTCTGCCTTTTATCGCCCCAGTGTGGGATAATGCTTTAGGTCCCTTTGATGGCCAGGCTCAGGGAGTCGTGTGGCGATGAGACACGCACACAGGGGGGTCGAGGACATTAGTGTCAATATTTGTCATTTTTTATTTTCTTACTTTTTTTTTTTTTTTTTAAGATATCTGTACTTGAAGTTGTTTTTTTTTCTCAAAATTTCGCTCAACTTTTTAAGTCTTTTAAGTCTGTGTGTCCTCGTCTCTCCTTCTCTCCCCCCCCCCCCCCCCCCCCCCCCTTCACCTTCCACCCTCCTTCAGACCGAGACTAATGTTGTTAATCTTGGTTAAGGAGAACACGCCATGTGGGTAATGTCACATGTTTTGTCCTGCGCCCTCCCCCCCCCCCCCCCCCCCCCCCTCCTCTCACCTCACATCTACCTCCCGTCACCTCCGACCCATCTCTAATTTTTTTTCTTATCCCCACTCTCTTTTCTGTTTCCCATTTCTTTTCTCCACTTGTCTCTCTCGCCCTCTCTCTCTCCCTCTCTCTCTCTCTCTCTCTCTCTCTCTCTCTCTCTCTCTCTCTCACACATGCTTCCCGTCTCTGTCTGTCTGTCTCTCTTTCCTAGCTTTCCTTCGATTATTTTTCTTGTCCCAACCCTACCAGATTGTTTCTCCCTCCCTCTGTAGCTGTCTCTCTGCCTGCCTGTCCGTCTCTCTGCCTGTCTGTCTGCCTGTCTGTCTGTCTGCCTGTCTGTCTGCCTGTCTGTCTCGTCTGTTCCTACTTTCCTTCCTTTTCCCTGTTTCTCAGCGATCTTGTCATTGTGTTTTCTGCATCACCTTTTGTTTGTCCTCTTTGTTCATCCCTCTTTTTAACCAAAGATCTTATTTTATCACAGATACAAAACAAAGTGATACACATTTCATCTTCTACTTTGCGCACATTTTGGTCGTATACGTGTAATCTTTAAAAAATAAAAAAAAGAAAAAGGATAATACCACGCACACTTTAACACATGGAATAACTGTGTTCGATATATCTGCTTCGAACTATGACGTAATCGGTTTTAAAAATGCGAGGAAATGATGACAGATGTAGCTCTTGACGTCATTTGTAGTTTCTGCACGGTGTCTTGTTTTAAGGTGCTGGTCACTCTGACACATGTCCCTTCCTTCACCCCCTCTCTTCGCCACTCCTTCCCCCCCCCCCTCTCCTCTCCCTCTCTCTCTCTCTCTCTCTCTCTCTCTCTACCCCCCTCCCTAAAAAAAATCATGTAATCATATTATGTACGGGGTCTTTTTTGACATTTAAAAAATCGACAGATTTGCGTAGGCTACTGTAGACTATATATGACATTGGAGTAGTTAGGACTACGTGGGCTGCTTTTCCCACATATTGACGCTAAAGTCACGGTTTACATCAATTTATCGAACTGACATACAGGCCTGCACTTTACTGTCGTTTGTTGAGGAAAGTACGCAGTAGACCTACTGCATCAACATATCACAGAAAGTTATAATATCTTCCCAGTTCGTATCTTTTAGCTTTCATTCCAGCTCAGATTAGAGTTGTAGCATAAGGTCGTGAGTTCGATACCCATCAGTGGCAAATTTTTGAGGGATTTTTGAAACCTCAGGCGGCTCCTACCCAAGGATGGTGAAAGTATCAAAGGCTCAAACAGAAAGACTGGCATCACACAGTCGGGGGTTTCATCCCCTTTATTGATGGTCGCTGTGTATGGTGCTCAAATTCACTGACCAACGCTGCAGGTGCCCGTATCTTTCGGGCTTGGGTGATGCTGTGAGATATTATGGAAGGAAGCGAAAGGTATGGTAGGCTGTGTGAAAGTCTTCGAGAAGAATCAAGCTCTGTACTATCTTCCAGTTTCTCTCTCATTGTTCAACGTGAAGTCTCGAAACGCTGAGGCTGTGAGTGTGTGACCTTTGGTGTGAGTGAGTGAATCTGCAGATGGCGGAATGAGTGATTTGAGAGTACGAAGTTAGAGAGAGAAGTTAGAGAGAGAGAGAGAGAGAGAGAGAGAGAGAGAGAGAGAGAGACAGACAGAGAGAGAGAGACAGAGAGAGAGACAGAGAGAGAGAGAGAAGAGCTGTCAACGAAGGACGATAACTGCGGGGGTAATTGTGAACCATGGTAATAATACATTTTGGAACACCGAGGCGCCCAAATGAACAACAAACAAACACACACTAACAGTAACAAGCCTCGATCTGACACAGAAACAAACTGGGGCGAGGAAGGGTAGAAGGAGGAGGGCAGTGGCGGGCAGGTGGGTGGGGGGGGGGGGGGGTCGGGGGGAGGGGGGGGAGGGTATGCTTTTAGCTCTTCTTTTTGTTTGAAGAATATCTGGGCAATAAATGTCACAGAAACAGTGTCAACACGTCACAACTATACAAATAGAACAAACCCCAGACACTCTGTATGAAACGCAAAAACATGAACATCAGCAAACCCAAGTCCATCTGTAAGAAATACGCAGACATAGCATGGTGAAGTAGAGTCAAGGGGGTGGGGGTGGGGAATTGGGGGGTGGGGGGGGGGGGGTGTGAGTGGGAAAAATAAGACGAAGGAGGCCCAACTTAAAAAATAAAAAAGAGAAAGACAAAGAAAGGAGTGGGGATGGGGTTTGGGGGGGGCACCAAACAAATTTGAAGGTCAGAAGGCTAAACATGCCGACGAACAAAGAAAGACGATGGCTGGGAAAGTTGTGGAAATCAAGAGCAAGGCACACAAGTCGTGGAATATGACTTAGCAAGGATTTAACGAAATGAGGGGGATGGGGGGGGGGGGGGAGAAAAAGGGGTAGGGGGCGGCGGTTGGATTGGGACAAAGAGCGCGTTTGACTGTAGTTAGACTGCCTTTTCCCTGACAGCAGGTGGGAACCGTTACATTCTATCTTGTGAACACAACCAGTTGTTTAGGTCACGTCCCAGTGTCACGTGAAATCTGTGAACGTGATACCTAGGAAGGCTTCCCAGATATCACAGATTTTTTGGGGAACGGGTTCCCAAAATGTACTGTGATATCTCGGAAGGCCCGTGATATCTGGGAACGTGGTCTTTCAGAGCTCAGAAGGGCAGAAAGAAGACGAAAAAGAATGGATTTTTGAGATAAGGTAGGAAAACAATTTTATTTAGGTGCAATTGAGATCTTTGGCCTTCTTGTCATTTTATTTTTTTTTTTTTCGCACGCGTTCCCAGATTTACCGTGATATCTGGGATCGCGTTCCCAGATTTTCACGATTGGAAGTTCAGGAAATCTGGGAACACGTTCCCAGATACCGCGTGTAAGTCGAACCTCAACTGACGTCAACTAGTGGTTCTATTCACAAGTAAACGATTTTAATATAGAGTCTAGGCTTAATCTTAACATTAAAAACGAGCTCTTTTTCATCTTTCTCGAAAAGAAACACCAAAAATACCCACGTTATCGTAGCTTTCATGCTGTGTTCATTCCGCAGCCCACTACCTTGACATTTATTTAGATTAAGAAAAAAAAAAAATTGGCAAGTAAGCCTGTCGGTACATGCTTCACATTATAATGATGTCATAGGTTTAAATCATGACGAACTTATGACGGATGTTGTGACGTAAAGTGTGAATCATGTACTCGCCGCCTTTTTTTTGTTCAAAACGGGGACACATCTTTTGTTGTTGTAAAAAAAGAGTAATAATTATGCGTTCTTTTATGATGATTGTTATTACGTCTAAAGGTTGTTGAGCTGTGCTATACGAATGACCATAATAATGCGTTGTAAAATTTGATTGCTTGCCAAAGTAGATATCTTTGAATAAATGCGTATCCAAAATATGCATTTGTGTTGCACGAGTTTTTTTTTTTTTTTTTTTCTTTTTTTTTCTTTTTTTTTTTTCCTCGAGGACTTTGCGCTTGAATTTGTGTGCGGTTTTTTTTTTTTTTTTTTTTTTTCAAATGATGAGGGAGAACATGTTACATTATGGCCTAGCTGACCACCCTGGGGCCGTACAGAGCAGTCCCCCACACAGAAGACAAATCACCACACAGAAGACAAATCACCACACAGAAGACAAATCACCACACAGAAGACAAAGTCCTGTCAGGTTAAGAAAAAGTTTTCAGAGTAGTCACCACACAGAAGACAAAGTGCTGTCAGGTTAAGAACAACATACAGAGCAGTCACCACACAGAAGACAAAGTCCTGTCAGGTTAAAAACAACGTTCAGAGCAGTCACCACAAAGAAGACAGAAGACAAAGTGCTGTCAGGTTAAGAACAACGTTCAGAGCAGTCACCACACAGAAGACAAATCACCACACAGAAGACAAAGTGCTGTCAGGTTAAGAACAACGTTCAGAGCAGTCACACCACACAGAAGACAAAGTCCTGTCAGGTTAAGAACAACGTTCAGAGCAGTCACCACACAGAAGACAAAGTCCTGTCAGGTTAGGAACAACGTTCAGAACAGTCACCACACAGAAGACAAAGTGCTGTCAGGTTAAGAACAACGTTCGGAGCAGTCACCACACAGAAGACAAAGTGCTGTCAGGTTAAGAACAACGTTCAGAGCAGTCCCCACACAGAAGACAAAGTGCTGTCAGGTTAAGAACAACGTTCAGAGCAGTCCCCACACAGAAGACAAAGTCCTGTCAGGTTAAGAACAACGACCAGGACACACGGCAGTACAGACATCGGCCAACGTCGAACACAAATGTTTTTTTGCTTACATGGACTACAACAAATGATGCTATTTTTCAAATGACGTAAACTATCTTCTGTTCGTTCGTTACTTCGTATTTGTAGAAAACTTTGTTACATTGTTCTTGTAGAAACATTGTTCTTTCTTCTTCTTCTTCTTCTTCTTCTTCTTTCTTCTTCTTTTTTTGCTTTTTTGGCTTTTTTTTTGTAAAGCAGGATAAAGCTGTATACAATACAGATCCATTCCCAAATTAAGATAATTTATTTTGGGGCCACATTCCATCTTTTGACGAAATTTGATCATAATGAGAGCCTTCGTTCTTGTATAATGCTTAAATAGCATTTTTTTTTTTTTAATGTTACAACGGTTTCAATAGTTTGTGGTAGTAGTTTTAAGTAGTTTTTTGTGTAAAGTTTAGACGGTTTCAGTAGTTTTTACATAATATTCAAACAGTTTTATAGTTTGTAAAATGTTTAATAAACAGTTTTAAAGTGTTTTTTTTTTTTAATATTCAAAACAGTTTCAAGAGCTTTTGCATAGTACTTAAACAGTTTCAGTAGTTTCAGTTTATCATTTCAAGAGAGTTTCAGTAGTTTTGTATAATATTTAAACGGTTTCTGTAGTTGTTATATGATGTTCACACTGTTATAGTCGTTGTGGAAAATCTTAAAAGTTCCACTTTTTTAATTTAATGTTTTAAACAGTTTGTAACCGCTTTTAGATAATGCTTCCGCAGTTTCATCGTTTTCGTGAAATGTTTAAACGGGTTTCAGTAATTTTGTGTTATGTTTAAATGGTTTCAGTTGTTTTTTTTTGTGCAATGTCTGTACAGTTTCAGTAGGTTCTGTAAAATGTTTGAACAATTCAGTAATTTCATTTGATGTTTAAATAGTTTTCAGCAGATTTGTATATCATTTCAAGAGTTTTAGGGGTTTTCGTTATACCTAAACAATTTCAGTGGCTTTTGTGCAAAGTTTAAAGAGTTCAGTAATTGTTTCGTAAGGTTTAGACAGTTACAGTAGTTTGTACGCAATGTTTAAACAGTTTCCTTAGTTTCTGCCTGTGGTTTTTTTTTTTTTAAGTGGTTTTTAATGTGATGTTTTATACTGTTTCAGTAGTTTCTGCGTGATGTGTAAACAGTTTCAGTAGTTTTTGCATGATGTGTAGACTTTTAAAAATAGTTTTTACGTGATGTGTAAACAGTTTCAGTAGTTTTTGCAGTAATTCTGTTTACAGACAAAGCAAACAAACCAAGAAACGCGGGTAGGCAATAAAAATGTACAACATGTACATCTTTATCTACACTGGTTCAGAATACAACAGACGACCTGTTGACGTAATCAGGGCAGACAGAGAGGGCCGTGGTAAGAGAATTAACCATTTCACTTCATTGATTACATCACATCAAAAAGGAAAAAAATCATCAGTAAACAACGCAAGAATGCCAAAAGAAAAGGTAACAAAATAAAAAACAAACGAAAATAAATGCACCACACACACACACACACACACACACACACACACACACACACACACACACACACACACACACAAAAAAACAAAATACACACAAATAAAACACACACACACACACACACCACACACACACACACACACACACACACACACACACACACAACACACACACACACAACACACACACACACACACACACACACACACACACACACACACACACAGAGAGAGAGAGAGAGAGAGAGAGAGAGAGAGAGCGAGAGGGTTAAGGGCGCTGAAGGGAGGACGGAAGAGGAGGAAGGAGGAGGTGGGTTGGGGGAGCGGAGAAGGAGGAGGCTTCACCATACTCGTCGAAAGCGGAAGATTGAATCGAAACTTGGACTGAGAGATGAAAAATAAAAACGTTTCTATTAAACAGAATTGAACCCCGTGTCCCCCTACCCCCAACCCCTCATCCCAATGTCTCTCTCTCTCTCTCTCTCTCTCTCTCTCTCTCTCTCTCTTCTCTCTCTCTCTCTCTCTCTCTCTCTCTCCCCCCCTGGGGGTGAGTTGTTATCAGAAAAGAAGAAAGACGTGTTTTGGGAGCTCTCTGCAAGTTTTTGGATTAATTGTCGAATTAGTGATGTAATTAAATATTTTTACGCTCTGCTTTCTTCACGATTGGATTACTGGATGTATGCCGATGGTGAAATTTTTGTGAGAAAAAGTGACAATGCCTGTTCACAATTTGTGTTTTCGTTTTGTGTGTGGACTTTTCTCAGTGTTACAAACTGCTTCATGGGGAGGCGTGTGCTTTTGTTGTGAACATTCGTAAGAGAGTAATCGCGGTATGGGGAACAAAGTGGAGGCACTGTTGTTGTGTTTGTAGTTAGCTATTTTCTGTGCTGTGGTGATGTGGAACTTAACCCTGGCCCCGTGAATGGTGATACCCCCGTCACCAACGACGACAACAGTAAAGCAGGCAGTGTGGAAGGGAGTGATAGGAGTGACACTGACAGTGGCCAGACTACCGTTTATCCCCCTTCGGCTGTGTCGCCCGACATGGCAACACGGATCCTAGATTAGCTGACACAGCACACAGATGAATTTCAGTCACTGAAAGACCACACGACTTCCATGATAAAAGACATTAGTGACATCAAGACCGGTTTAGGACATGTCATATCAAAGTGTGAAGAGATAGAAAAGAGGTGTGAGAGTCTGGAAGAAGAAAACGCCCGCCTGTCCTCTGCAAAGAAAGAAAACACAAGAGGATATGAACGAACTGTTTGCTGCTGCTTCCAGACAAAATGAAGATAACGTGACGTCAGTATTTAACAGCGTCGAAGGATTGAAGGATGACATCGATGCACTCAGGGAACACTGTGACACGTTGGAAAGCTTTTTCCAGGAGAGACAATCTCCGCATGTATGGACTTCAGCAATCGGACAAGTTTGAGTCGTACGATACATGTGCCAGACTTGTGGTGGAAAGCTCTGAACAGTGCGAAAGGTCCAAAGACGTGGACCACTGATGACATTGCACGGGCACATAGAGTAGGACAGGAAAGAAAAGACCAACCTAAGCCTATGATCGTGAAATTCTGTCGGTGGAAAGATAAGATGGCTGTCATTACAGACAAAAATTACAGGGCAAGGTTAGGTGAAGCTGGTATCAAGGTGGCAAACGAACCTAACGAGGAAGCAAGCCAGTTTAGTGGCAGAGGCGAGGCGGGAAGCAGGGCAAGGTTGCCTTCTTCAAATGGGGCAGACTTGTTACGGAGGAACGGGGAACGGAGCCAAGGACCTACGCGGCAGTAGCAGCACACAGCAGCAGCAGCAGCAGCAGAAAAGACAACATACTGCCGCCAAAGGAATAACGCCTATACATCACAACTGTCAGCTGGAACTAAGTCAACTCAGCGCCTGGGTCAAGGTCATGAAACGGATGAAAGATGTGGAAGCAACGGGAAATCCCCTACTTCATCCTGCAGAGGAAGTGAGCCGACCAGCCCACGTGCAACACGTGGAGAATGCAGTGGCAGTGGTGGGGGTGGTGTGGCAAAACAGAGCTGTGTTCACTCCAGCGATCAGGGCAGACACAGTGGGCAGGGATTAGCCAGCCAACGTTTCCGTGGAGAAAGGAGGGGAGGGTTTACTGATCGTGTTCCACGTGGATACCAGCATGATGACAGGGGACCCGAACATGTCCTGCTATCTCTTGAGATAACATGAATGGTGTCAGTGTGCATGGATACTCTAGTGGTGAGAGGAGTACTGGTAGTGAACAAAGACGCGGTGGTTTACTCAGTGTTACCAGGAGTAGTGGCAGTGTGCGTGGACGAGGTGGTTCTCTCTCTGCTAGAGGTGGTGTCAGTGGACAAGGACGGGCCAGTGTCAGTGTGAACCACCCCAGGACTGGTCAGCCCTCCCCTCCAGTCAACAAGAGTCCCAGTAATAACCCTCCCCCAGAAGATCCACACGTACTCGATAGGACAGGCAGGTCATTTTGCTCATTTGAGTTTTCTTGTCTATAATGTTGAAAATCTTTA
>JADBJO010032188.1:12500-15952 GCA_016801955.1 Conus betulinus | reverse complement strand
TTTTTTTTAACTGACGACAGTATGTGGGGGGGGAAAGCCGCATTCGTGAAAAAATGACGAGGTGGAAGGCTTTTCCATGAAGAAATACAGGTAGTGCGACCAGAGCCACAAATGCAGTATGAGTAATTAATTGTGTGTGTGGTGTGTGTGTGTGTGTGTGTGTGTGTGTGTGTGTGTGTGTTCGTGCGTGCGTGCGTTGTGTGTGTGTGTGTGTGTGTGTGTGTGTGGTGTGTGTGTGTGTGTGTGTGTGTGTGTGTGTGCTTGCGCGTACGCGCTCGTCTCTTTTTATGTTTAATATCATTCCAGTTAAAAAAAAAAGGCTAAAAAAAAACGCTTTGTAAAAGCCGTCTCAAGCGGAAGGCTTCCAACAGTCAATACAGATGACTGAGCCACAACGCAGAACAATGGTGGGCGGCAGAAAAATAGAATATGAAGTACATCAAAACAAATGCCTTTACACAATCGACGATGACAGTAATTTCTTAATGACAACGACGAGATTTCATCATCATCATCATCATCATCATCATCATCAACATCCTCCTCCTCCTCCTCCTCCTCCTCCTCATTATCGCTGATGACAGTAACCTAATGATGACAACGAAGAGCATCATCATCATCATCATCATCATCATCATCATCATCATCATCATCATTACGATTATTGTTGTTATCATTATATTTATTGCATTAATATCATCATTATTATTATCATCACTACTACTACTACTGCTACTACTACTATTTTCTTCATTATCGTTTTCATTATGAACGTCATGATAATGACAATGATTATGATATTCATCATCATGATGGTGATCCAGAGCATTTGTATTAGTATAGCACCAGCAGCAACAGCAGCAGCAGCAGTAGTAGTAGTAGTGTAGTAGTAGGTGGTGGTGTGGTGGTGGTGGTGGTGGTGGTGGTGGTGGTGGTGGTGGTGTGTATACGCCTAAGTCAATGTCATTATTTTCACTCCTGTCATTATTTCTATCAACGTGTTATTCTTATTGCCATCATTATATTTTATCACTTTCCATCGTCCTCACCGCTATCAGCATTATGCCGTGGTTTACAGTCAGTCCGTGTGTGCGTGGCAGAGGACACAAATCAGATGGGCGGGGCTCTGCTAAGCGGGGACTGTGTCACATGACGAGCAGGTTATGCGCATGCGTCAGCGCATGCGCCGCTGCCCAGCGTTTAGAAAAAGCGTTGTCCATCCCCACAGCGTCAGACAGTGTCCAGGGACCTTTATGTTTAACGTGTTGTACTCCTGTTCTCAGTCTGGTATTCGACAGCTTGGTTTGTCATATCTCTTCACCTCTAAGCGCTGTGTTGGATTATTTCTGCTTCCTACATTTTTACTTCAGCAGCACATCTTTTACTGGAACTTCCTTGTGTCACAACAGGTAAGATTCTTTTCATATTCGTTTCTTTTCCATGCTTCCAATTATTCCTGAGATATTTCATACAATCATAGAGAAAACAAACGTCTAACTAGAACTAAGACATTCAATGTCAAAGAAGAAGAAGAAGAGGAAGAAGAAAGAAAAGCAAAAAAAAGCGTCAGAAGAAGAAGAAGAAGAAGAAAAGAAGAAGCAAAAAACAGCGTCAGATGTAAGTCAGTGAATGTTCAGTCAGTATGAACTGCCTTAGATATTTGAAAAGAAAAATAAGAGACTGCTGTTGAGAAATGCCTGGAAGTGGCAATGACGATTTTTTTTCTTTGAATTTGTCGTTTATGTCTCTCCTCCACCCTTCTATTCATGTCTCTGATTCCTGCCTCCATTCCTCTATTCCTATTTTCTGCTACTAATGTTATGTTGCAAGGCTTGACGATGTTGGAATCAGTTTAGGCTCACTGAATGTCTTAAACTGATTATCTGTGCCCCACAAAACCTCTGCTTTTCATGTGGCTATCAAAGTATGTTCTTGTTCTTGTTCGCTCACACTCACACACACGCACATAAACACAAGCACGAGTTCGCTATGTCTGGCACACACACACACACACACACACACACACACACACACACACACAGAGGGAACGCGCGCGTCCGCGCGCACACACACACACACACACACACACACACACACACACACACACACACACAAATACACAGACTTAGAAATAAATAAGAAAAGAGGTGCAAACAACAGAGTTAATAAAGCACTCCAAATCATGCTAAACTTGACTTAATCAGATCCCGGTTCCACGTTAGTAAAGTGCAATCTACAACAGTAAATAAATGTGAGCACCAACATCACCATTTTTTTTTTTTTTTTTTTTTATGAGTGAAACTTGATGTGCGGGATTGTCCTCTTTGATTTTCATCACAGAATGTCCACTACGTGAACGTTTCGGTCATAGCTGAAATATGTTATTGCCTGACCATATTCCAGTCGCCATGCAATGATTATTGGAAGCCTGGTGACAAACAAGAGGCGAGTGATAAATATTCGCGCAATCTTTGACGTTACTTTGTAGGTTGGCCACTTTCTTGTACTGTGTGCCACACATTCTTACGACCGTCTCGGAGCCATTATTTCTAATGGTCCGAACCGGTCGTTTTGCATGATCGCTCTACTTTGGTTCTCTCTCTCTCTCTCTCTTTCTCTCTCTCTCTCTCACTCTCTCATCTCTCTCTCTCTCTCTCTCTCTCTCTCTCTCTCTCTCTCCCCCGCCCCCCCCCCCCCCCTTATGGATAATATTTAAAATGTACTCCATGCAGTGTATGTGTTTGAGTCAAAAGCACTACACATTAAATCAAATGTGTGTTTTACTTCTGAAGGGAGGGCATGGATGCGATGAATGATGATGCTACTTTTTTTTTCAACTTGGAACGAGGGGAATGAGATGATGGGGAGAGTGCTGTCCATAATATCTAAGAACATAACTATTGCCGTTCTACTTTAGCATGACCTTTCAAAATGCGCTAAACTTCACCAGGTCCACCTGTAAAAATACGTCACCTGCTCTATGACCAAGGAAACTGAATGAAAAAAATGAGAAAACTTGATAAAAAGAAAACCATCTGGTCCTAAAGAAAACAGAAAAACCATTTGGCAAACAAAAGCTTTTTCTTTTTGAGGAAACCATTATCAGTTTTCTTCTCTCACATACTATAGGCCTACATGTTATTATACACAATAAATCGCGAATTGGGACTGATGTTCACTGTATATGCAGATTTCTCCTGCATAAGCATGGAGAAGAGAAGGGAGATGGGGGCACACGAGAGAGAGAGAGAGAGAGAGAGAGAGAGAGAGAGAGAGAGAGAGAGAGAGAGGGAGAGAGAGAGAGAGAGAGAGGATACGAATACCAATACGAACACGAAAATGTATTCAGATTAAGGCTAGAGCCCTATACTGAAGGGATGATACCTGCAATATACATCATCATTATGTATATTATCATGAAAGAACATGCACGAAAAAGCAAGTATACAGGC
>JADBJO010032188.1:5000-7500 GCA_016801955.1 Conus betulinus | reverse complement strand
TGTTGAATTTCCTTTAGAACTGACAATGAAAACAGATCTGTTTATCCAGCCGATTTCTCTGTAGTTTGTACATGTTTGGTGAAAATGAAACGAATACGAGGAACTAGAAAAAAAAGTATGTTGAAAACAGTTTTTTTCCAGCAGTAATTGCATTTGCAGATATAAATGTAGCAGTGGAAGGTGGGGGAGGGGGGGAGGAGCGGGGGGGGGGGGGGGGGGGGGGGGGGAAGCTTCGACCAAAGAGCGACAACTGTAACTTCCATGCACTAGACTGTATTTGCTTCTCGACAATATGCCCTGAAGCTTTCGAGGTGTGTGTATGTGTGTGTGTGTGTGTGTGGGGGGGGGGGGGGGGGGGGGGGGGGGGGGGGTGAGGGGGGGGGGGGGGACAACAACTGGCGAAAGAGCATGAGTCTGTACCGAAATCTGATAAGTGGGGGACTGAAAATATTTTGTGTTAGAAAGAACATACTTTTTATCATCGCGGGTGTCAGATCCAGTTGTTATCACTCAGGAGATATTTGTGCTGGGTGAAGGCAGTGAAACCGAACCAAATGCCCCATCACCACCACCACCCTGCTGCCTTCACAAAAAAAAAAAAAATAAGACACACTGACTGAGAAAAAAACATGCTCATTTTTGTTGAAAAGTACACAAAGAGAAGTTTTAAAGTAAACGCGTCTCCATAGCAGCAGTGGAAGTGGCTTGTAGCGGTGTAAATGGCAGTTTCATTGAGTGCAGTGTTATTGTTGCTTAAATTTCTTTTCAGTCAGTAATGTAATTTATGTAATTTTGTTAGTTTCAATAAACAAAGAAAATACTTCTTTGTTTTTTGACATCAGGTCTGGTAGTTTAGCTGACCAGTGTAGTTAAGGCGTTTCTTGGTGTCCAGAAACACATAAAAAATATATATCACAACCTTTGCCTTTTATCTTTGATTAGAGAGAGAGAGAGAGAGAGAGAGAGAGAGAGAGAGAGAGAGAGAGAGAGAGAGAGTTGTTCACACGTCCCTCTGTAGTCCTCTGAAGCCATCATAATCAGGGTTTGGGTTGAAAATAGTCCATGTTCTACAAACAATGATACCCTTAACTGAGATATATTCTGATTGTCTGTTTTTTCCCTTACTGTTATATTTCCCTTGCTGTCTTATTTCCCCACATTTCCCTTACTCTCTTATTTCCCCATATTTCCCTTACTGTCTTATTTCCCCGTATCCTGTCAGCTTTTCGAATGGCTAATATTCTTTTTTTTTCCCCGTTGTTTTGTGTAGCATACGAGAACAACGAGGAACTTATCCCCCGTCACAGCAGTTTAATTGTGCTACGCGTCCCTGCCAAAATTGTCGCTGCCAATGGCACCCAAAAGTCGTGGTAAGAGACTTTCAATTTTAGTGTTCAGTAATTGTTTCCATTCCAGCTTGGTTCTCTTTCAGCAGCTATGCTGTTCTTTTTCACAGCCAATATTAAGCATGTCAATCATCAATAAAGCTGGTAGGTGGGTTTTACAAATATATCTGCTACCAGCCTGTTTTTACACTGTTTGTTTAGTCATCATAGCTTATCATCTTAGAAACATTAGATGATGTGTAAACCACACTTGTGAAATATTGAAATTCTGCTGGTTTAAAGTCGATTTTACGTGTGTTTAATGTTTAATTATAGATGGTATTTTCGAGGTACATAAGCTACTTGAGAAATGTCTTAAAAACCAATCCAAAAACCTTTTCCAAGGGCATTGAATCCCTTTAAGTTAAACAATCATGAATCTATGCGTAAATTTTCTTCACCCAATAAGCAATCTTGGTGTTACTATATACCTGTGCATTAAGTATATATAGAACCCAACACGAAATGCACAGTAGGGGAGGGGGGGGGGTGTAATTTGCAAGATGAATGCAATGTTTTTGCGTGCACTGGTGTACAAATGATTTTCTAAATGTTAGGTTCTAGTGTAAGCCGGGCAATGGTGTTGATGATGGTGGAGGGGTGGTGGTGGGCAGGATACTAAAAATGGCCATGCTGACTACGTCATTATTTGTATGTATATGACGTTTTAGCAGAAAAGAAAAGCAATCGTGTGCCAGGTTAAACTATTCCCATTTGCATGAGGAGGTACGCATGGATGACCTGCTAAACATGGTGACAAATGCATGCAACACCGTACTTTGGAGTAGAGAAAATCATGTGTTAGTATTGCGTGTTTCAGTCACAAATAACCTCCTTCTTTCATCAAAAAAAAATACCCAATACCTGGAAACTCGTATGTGATTGGTACACAGTCAGTTTGGCCATTCACTACTCAAATTCTCTTCATTTTTCTACCCCTGGTATGAATCGTTTGCATTAAACGCAGCATTGACATGTTTTTTAATTGTTTGCAGCAGAGCGCTGTTTTTCCCACACAGTTTCGACGAATTTTCACATTTTCGCGACGAGTATGACGAATCATTTCTTAAAAAAAAAAGGAAAAATTCCAGAGGCAAAGTCCTTTAGCGGTGATT
>JADBJO010032188.1:0-2500 GCA_016801955.1 Conus betulinus | reverse complement strand
AAATTAAGCTCCTGAGGATAGCAAATATGTCACAGATTAATGTAATGTAGTAGTAACTGTCGAATGTATACAATAAGCGCTGTTTCGTTATTCGTATAAACTCAGAACAGTTGAATCATGAGATTATTGATATTTAAAAATTAAATCCATTTTTCCGGAATCCCTCAAAATGTTTTGGCTGTGCTATGCACCTTTTGAGTGGTGTGTGTGTGTGTGTGTGTGTGTGTGTGGTGTGTGTGGTGTGTGGTGTGTGTGTTGTTTTTCGTCGTCGTCGTTGTTTTTGTTGTTGTTGTTGTTGTTTTATTGGTGTTCTTGGTGTTCTTGTTCTTGTCCTTGATACTTTCAGAACTACTTAGCATGTAAATGAAAAATAGAGAAATAAAGAAGACTGCAATCTGGGTGTTTGTAATCGTACTAACGTTGGTTCAATAGGGACATAGCATGATTTCTTGGTTGGTCGTTCTTTTGTTGCAGACAAGCATATAAAGAGGATGAAAAGGAACACCCTCCGCTTCTCCCTCAGCAGGAAAGGACAGAGCCAGAAGAGCTCCAGATACCTGTGGAGCTTAAATGTCTCCTCTGCAATGACTTGATGATGGATGCTGCAATTGGTGCTTGCTGTGGGAAACAGCTACTGTGATAAATGTACGTATTGTTGTGTTATACATGTTGACAGTGTAATTTGAAGATTCTTAGTCACTGAAGCAATGTGTTCCCATCCTTGACATGGAATCTTCGTTTAAATTCATCAACATCCCCCCCCCCCCTACCTCTCCAGCTTTTCTCCGTAACCAGTGCTGATGTACGCACAACTTCAGATTGGTGATTTCTATCAGAAGTGAAAACTGGCATTGCCATGTCACTGCTTTTAGGATCCCTTCTTATTCTTTATCTCTTCAGACTAAACAGCATAACCGGTTTGAAGGAATAATGCAATACAAGTATCTTGATGTTCATGGCTCTATTCATTATGGGATTATGCATAGGATTGTCATCTTTTTTTTCCAGGCATCCGTGATGCTCTCTTGAAAACAGAAGAGCGCAAGTGTCCCCCAACTGCGGCGAGTGCGGTGAGCAAATCATTGGCAACGTATCACTCCGCCAGGTGTGACTGCCTTCACAGATGCTGTGGGTATATAAACGTCACGGAGCAAAACAGAGGGAAAAAGTTTGTCTTCACAGCAGGAGCGCGCTCCGCCGCAGTCGCCACAGTTGATACCTTGTCGGATCTCTCCTCGGTCAGGACGTCGGCTACAGGCTGGTCCAGATGTTGCAGCTCCGACTTACCCACCGGTGCCAGTCACCCTGCCCTCTCATGGAGCAGCCTGGTTGCCAGTGTCATCATACCTACCTCCAGTCAGTCTGGCAGCACCCAACATTCCACCCCCAGGCTTTGGTTATCCCACTGTGCCTATGCCAGGTAGGCCAGGATTCAACGGATTTTGTATTGCTTGGATGTCTGTGCGAATTCTGCACATTTCTGACGTTTGTCTCTTCAGTTGTGTGTGTGTGTGTGTGTGTGTGTGTGTGTGTGTGTTTGTGTGGTGTGTGTGTGTGTGTGGTGTGTGGTGTGAGGAGAGGAGAGAGAGAGAGAGGAGGAGAGACGAGAGAGAGAGAGAGAGAGAGCTGGCTACACTATGTTTTGGCCCAGAAAACTACACATGTTTTGTCAGATTACGTAGCTATGTATTTTGGAATGCAACTACGTAATTCAGAGTGGCCAACTGATGAAAAGAAAACAAGCGAGGAAGCTGCGCTAGTGAAGCGAGGGACAAAGTCCGCAGCACCTTGAAAGCCTGTTGCATGCCAAGCTAAGAGTGCGTTCAGAACAACACCACCCGCGTGGGCTGCTACTCTCTTGCTGTGATAGTCTTAACTTAACCAAGCGGGTCGGAGGGCAAACTGTGACAATAATACTGAACGCAGCCGACTTCACACTCCCGAAATGGCGAACACTGAACTCACAAAACGAATACACTTGTTCGATGATAAAATTCTGGATTCACAGGATTCCAATACAGCAAAAAAAAAAACATTGCCCAAAAGGCAAGACTGCATCACAGACATTTCTGCCATGCAATCTGGAACAATTTGCATTCTCATAGCATCAAGGAAAAGGAAAACATTTCGCGCAGTGTACTCTGTGCAAACACGATTTTTCTCTCCGGAGCACTACCTTTTTGACTGCAAGCGCATCTCAGAGTGTGTCACATAAACATTTAGCTGGGGAGATGGAAAGCCAAGCAAAATGGAGTACGTTTGTGACAACCAGCAAAAGCACTGATGAAGATGAAACAAAAAGAACTTTGAGCGCTCGAGTATGAGAGCAGAAGCAATGGTTTGCCAGACAATGGCTGATTCAAATTTGCCCATCGCAACATCGTACACCTGGACAACAGCCATGGAAATCTGTTTTCTGACTCCAAAATTGCCCAAAGACTCAAGGCAACAGCAGACATTACGCAGATGGCAGCTCAAACGTCCAGTAATCTCCAAGACA
>JADBJO010032187.1:0-12500 GCA_016801955.1 Conus betulinus | reverse complement strand
CTTAGCCCTTTCTGTCTGAGCCTATGCTTTGGTGTGTGTTGGAGGTTTGTCTGACTGTCCACAGGACAACAGGGACTGGCCGATCTTCCTTCTGACTGGGACAGGCCTGTTTGAAGGGTCAGCGAACACAGACAGATCTGTGTTGAGGTCTTTAGGCACAACAAGTTAGAGAAAACGCCATCAGGAGCCATAGGGCATTTTTGTGTGTGCGGGGAAAGGAATAATAGCGCACAGGATCCGCGTCCGGCTGGTCGGATGCAGTAACTCTTTTTAATGTCTTCGGGCTTACGCAGTTTGCAAATCCTCTTCATCCTGTTATTATCTTAATGAAACGTCCTTGGGTTCTCCCCCCCCCCCCCCTACTATTGAACGAGGTTGAGTACGTAAAGGGTTAATGTCCACATAAGCAGCCCCAGGTGATACGGGCTGACAGGAATTACTATCCTGGCAGAGCGGTTGTAGTGGGAGGTGGGGGGAGTAATGTGTGTGGGTTGGGGATGACGGTGGAGGTGGAGGAGGGCAAGCGAATGGTGGTAGTAGTTGTAGTGGTGGTGGTGGTGTATATGGAGTGGGTGGGGGAAGGGAGGGGGGTGCTATACTAACCTTCCCACAACGACACTAAGGTAAACTGGGCAACGAACTACTGTAAGCCTTCCTCACCCCCACCCTGCCCAAACCACCACAACAACCCGCACACGAGAAGCATCTCCCCCCCCCCCCCCCCCACACACACACACCACACACGCACCACTCGAACTTCCTCTTCCTCTCCTAACTTCCGCCCCCCCCACTCCCCCCCCCCCCCCCCCCCACCACTCCCCCCTCCCCCCCCCCCCCCCCCCCCCCCCTCCAATCGAAGACCAGAGTCAACGTGCAGAATATTCTGAAAATATCTAATGATTCAGCATAAGAAATGTTATGAATACAACTAGCGTCTTCAAATAGACGAAAAGAAAACGTACGCACTGAGGAGGGGAGGGGAAGAGAGGGGAGGGAAAAACGAATGGAGATGGAAGTCAGGAGGGGGGAGAGGAGGACTGAGGAGGAAATCACCCTGTGTTGCAAAACGGATGGACTTAACAAATTTGATCGTAGACAGGAAAAAAAAAACATAAATGAATAAATAGATAGATCGGTGAATGGGTGGATGGATGGGTGATGATGGATGCATGGATGGATAGGTAGATAGGTAGACAGAGAGTTAGATAGACAGACAGACAGACAGACAGACAGATATAGATAGATAGATAGATAGATAGATAGGTAGGTAGATAGATAGATAGATAGATAGATAGATAGATAGATAGATAGATCAATGATTAAAAATGCAAAAGACGGTATATTGACATAGTGTATCTCTGTGTCTAAAATCATAGAAACGGTGTTTGTTGTTGTTGTTGTTGTTGTTGTTGTTGTTGTTGTTGTTGTTGTTCCTTTCCTTTCGCACGAGGAAAAGAGGAAGACATGCAGTAAAGCGGCCATTGTTTCATGTGGGGTGTTAGCGGGAATCGAACTCGCGAAGCCCGACTTCAAACTTTGCGCCTAACCACTGATCCAGCCAGGCCTTGGACTGGCCTGGGTTCCAGTCAGCACTCACTCTCAGCCCCAGGCAGCCAAGACAACCATTTCCTTCTGAAACATGCTAAGCCCAAGAACAAATGAATTTCTGAGCAATGGATACATTTTTCTTTTTCTTCTTTCTTTCTTTCTTTTCTTTGTTTATTTTCCAGGTTTTTCAGCTGTAAGGTGCGCCATGCGATCCCAGGTGCTTGCTTGAATTTTTTTTTAAGAATGGCTAATTCCGTACTGCCCCCACCGACTTCCACGCTGGTGCATAGACTGTGTTGCCAGAGAGATCCCTCCGCCCAATGGGCCGAGATCCTCGTGTTTCTTCCGTGCTATCACACAGTACGTGTGACAGGTCAAGCGACATCCATCAAATACCGAGCTATTCTTACTGTGTGCAGCTCTTGAAGTCGACCCAGTTGTGGTCCGCTGTAGCAATTTCAATGGAGGTGGGGTCCCTATCAATCGGCAACGCTGATCATGCCGCTCATGATTCCAGTCTCGCGACGTTTCGCTGGTCTAGAGAACGTCGTGAAAATGGCTTCCAAACTTATTTTGGGCAATAATATGTCACACGGAAATGCAGAAAGCATTATGCTCTCGTCAGTTTTGGTACAAAACACCGTTCTCCGACCCTATCGCGACAAATGCCTGAATTTTTGTTTGTTTGGTTGTTTTTATTTTTGTTTGTTTGTTTGTTTGTTTTTTGTTTCTGTCCCAGCCTCTGCGCCATCTCAGAGGCACTGCACCCACGTCGCTCATTCCGACACCCCGTCCGCAGCCACAGCCCGGTGGCCCCGCTGCAGCCCCGGCACCGGCAATCCACAGGGAACAGTCAATGTCAAGTCGTCAAGAGAGGCATCCATCGGAGGAGACACTGCACTGCTGCCGAGTCACTTCGGCGGTGTTCAGTGGCGCCTGTTCTGATCCAGCGTACGCAGGACACTACCTACTAAGCCCCCTACTGACGACAGTAATTGCTTTGTCGCGGAGCCGGCGTGAGTGAGCTCTCCTTCGGAGGGCGCCACCACGTCTGTCCAACGACAGCCCCCATGGACCCGCCGATACCGGTGACCCCGACGGAACCAAACCAAGACCACAGACGTGGAGAGGACATCAAAACTGAGGGCAGCGTGAGAGCAGGGCATGAAGGGCCACAGAATCTGAGACATTTTTTTAATGCTGATCAGATGAGAATGAGGATGATTAAGATGATGCTACGGATTTCCATTTCGGTCTGAGACTACATGACAGGGCTGTACTCTACGCTTCCTTTCATAATATATCCCGGCGTCAGCCAGGCCCGAGAGATACAGGCACCCGCAGTATTGGTCAGAAAATTTGAGCAACACTCTCAGAAACGCATCCATTAAGCGGATGAAACTCGACTGTGCGGTCCCAGTCTTCCCAACTGAGTCCGCAGCAAACTCAGCTCTGGGTAGGAGCCGGTTGGGGCAGAAAAAAACCCACATGACTCTGATGGGACTCGAACCCACGACCTCCCAGCCGGGAGTCCGCGACGCTAACCACTTCGCCACGGTGGCTGGTTAATGCCTGAATTCTTTGTCATGGAGGTTTATTCTCTGACCATCAATGGAGGAAGGTATTGAGATGAATAACTTGGATAATGTCAAAACTGTCTTATATGGTTCATATGTTGCTGAAATTGCCATGGTCATTTCGCAGTCACAGGTTGCAAAATTTTTAATAACGATCAACAACTTTGTGTACCACTAGGGTACTTCACTTACGTAAATATGCATATATCAGACGTCGGTTTTGAAGTACTAAATAAGCTGAGTGTGTGAAGGTGTTTTCTTTCTTTTTTTTCAAACAAGCGTCTAATATCATCATGCGATAAAACAAAAAGACATTAGATAAACCACTGAACTGAACTGACCGTTTAAAAGCGGCGCCTGTCTCCACTGCAAGCGCTGAGCGTGCAGAAGCATAAAGAAAAGAAGACCATAGACCCCAGGTGTTGAGGGAAGGGAGAGGGGTATAGGCTGAACGATACCTGTGGTGTAAAGCAGCATGTAATATGGGGTGAGGGTGTGTAATGAATCATACCTGTGGTGTAATGCAGCATGTAATATGGAGTGAGGGTGTATATATGAACAATACCTGTGGTGTAACGCAGCATGTAATACGGAGTGAGGGTATATAATCAACAATACCTGTGGTATTAAGCAGCGTGTAATATGGGGTGAGGGGTGTATAATGAACAATACCTGTGATGTAAAGCAGCATGTAATATGGGGTGAGGGTGTATAATGAACAATACCTGTGATGTAAAGCAGCATGTAATATCGGGTGAGGGTGTATAATGAACAATACCTGTGGTGTAAAGCAGCATGTAATATCGGGGGTGAGGGGTGTATAATGAACAATACCTGTGGTGTAACGCAGCATGTAATATGGGCTGATGGTGTGTAAATGAACCATACCTGTGATGTAAAGCAGCATGTAATATGGATTGAGGGTGTATAACGAACGATACCAATGGTGTAAAGCAGCATGTAATATTGGGGGTGACGGTGAGTAATGAATTATACCTGTGGTATAAAGCAGCATATGATATGGGGTGAGGGTGTATAATGAACAGTACCTGTGGTATTAAGCAGCATGTAATATGGGGGTGAGGTTGTATAATGAACAATACCTGTGGTGTAAAGCAGCATGTAATATGGGGTGAGGGTGTATAATGAACAATATCTATGGTGTAAAGCAGCATGTAATAAGGGGTGAGGGTGTCTAATGAACAATATCTGTGGTGTGTAAAGCAGCATGTAATATGGGGGTGAGGGTGTATAGTGAACCATACCTGTGGTGTAATACCTGTGGTATTAAGCAGCATGTAATATGGGGGGGTGAATTGTATAATGAACAATACCTGTGGTGTAAACGCAGCATGTAATATGGGGTGATGGTGTATAATGAACCATACCTGTGGTGTAAAGCAGCATGTAACATGGGGGTGGGGGGGGGTGTTTAGTAAACCATACTTGTGGGTGTAATACCTGTGCTGTAAAGCAACATGTAATATGGGGGTGAGGGTTATCATGAACGATACCTATGGTGTAATACCTGTGGTGTAAAAGCAGCATGTAATATGGGGGTGAGGGTTATCATGAACGATACCTGTCGTGTAATACCTGTGGTGTAAAGCATCATGTAATATGGGATGAGGGTGTACAATGAACGATACCTGTGGTGTAAAACAGCATGCAATATGGGGGGAGGGGGTTTTAAAACCATACTTGTGGTGTAATACCTGTGATGTAAAGCAGCATGAAACATGGGGTGAGGGTGTATAATGAACAATACCTTTGGTGTAAAGCAGCATGTAATATGGGTGAGGGGTGTATAATGAACAATACCTGTGGTGTAAAACAGCATGTAATATGGGATGAGGGTATATAATAAACGATACCTGTGGTGTAAAGCAGCATGTAATATGGGGTGAGGGTGTATAATGAACAATACCTGTGGGTGTAACGCAGCATGTAATATGGGGTGAGGGTGTATAATGAACAATACCTGTGGTGCAACGCAGCATGTAATATGGGGTGAGGGTGCATAATGAACAATACGTGTGGTGCAACGCTGCATGTAATATGGGGTGAGGGTGTATAATGAACAATACCTGTGGTGCAATGCAGCATGTAATATGGGGTGAGGGTGTATAATAAATAATCCCTGTGGTGTAAAGCAATGTATGCTGAACATACCTGTGGTGTAAAGTAGTATGTAGTAAGGGGGGTGGGGGAGGTATGTTGAAACAATGCCTGTGTGTGTAAAGTAAAGTGTATGTAGTAAGGGGTGGGGGGAGGTATGTTGAACGATACTTGTGGTGTAAAGTAGTATGTAGTAAGGGGTGGGGGGGAGGTATGTTGAACAATGCCTGTGGTGTAAAGTAGTATGTAGTAAGGGGGTGGGGGAGGTATGCTGAACGATACCTGTGGTGTAAAGTAGTATGTAGTAAGGGGGTGGGGGAGGTTTGCTGCTGACGATACCTGTGGTGTAAAGTAGTATGTAGTAAGGGGGTGGGGGGGTATGCTGAACGATACCTGTGGTGTAAAGTAGTATGTAGTAAGGGGGGTGGGGGAGTTTGCTGAACGATACCTGTGGTGTAAAGTGGTATGTAGTAAGGGGGGTGGGGGAGGTATGCTGAACGATACCTGTGGTGTAAAGTGGTATGTAGTAAGGGGTGTGGGGGAGGTTTGCTGAACGATACCTGTGGTGTAAAGTAGTATGTAGTAAGGGGGTGGGGAGGTTTGCTGAACGATACCTGTGGTGTAAAGTAGTAGTATAGTAGTAGGGGGTGGGGGAGGTATGTTGAACGATACCTGTGGTGTAAAGTAGTATGTAGTAAGGGGGTGGGGGAGGTTTGCTGAACAATGCCCGTGGTGTAAAGTAGTATGTAGTAAGGGGGTGGAGGTGGTATGTTGAACAATACCTGTGGTGTAAAGTAGTATGTAGTAAGGGGGGTGGAGGGTGGTATGTGAACAACACCTGTGGTGTAAAGTAGTATCTAGTAAGGGGGGTGCGGAAGGGTATGCTGAACAATGCCCGTGGTGTAAAGTATTATGTAGTAAGGGGGTGGGGGGAGGTATGTTGAACAATACCTGTGGTGTAAAGTAGTATGTAGTAAGGGGGGGGGGGATAAATGCTGAACAATACCTGTGGTGTGTAAAGTAGCATGTAGTAAGGGGGGGGGGGGGGGAGGTATGCTGAACAATGCCTGTGGTGTAAAGTAGTATGTAGTAAGGGGGGGGGGGGGGGAGGTATGTTGAAACAATGGGTGGTGTAAAGTAGTATGCAGTTAGGGGGGTGGGGGGGTTATGCTGAACAATATCTGTGGTGTAAAGTAGTATGTAGTAAGGGGGGTGGGGGGGATGTATACTGAACAATACCTGTGGTGTAGAGTAGTATGTAGTAAGGGGGGGGGGGGGGGGGGGAGTATACTGAACAATACATGTGGTATAAGGTAGTATATAATAAGAGGGTGGGGAATGTATACTGAACAATACCTGTGATGTAAAGAAGTATGTAGTAAGGGGTGGAGGGTGTATGATGAACAATGCCTATGGTGTAAAGTTGTATGTAGTAAGGGGGGTGGGGGACAAATGCTGAACGATACCTCTTGTTTTTAAAATAGTGTGTAGTTAGGTGGGTGAGAGTTGTATAGTAAACGATACCTCTTGTTTAAAATAGTGTGTAGTTAGGTGGGGGAGAGTTTGTATAGTAAACGATACCTGTGGTGTAAAATAGTATGTACTAGTGGATGTGGGGTGTATGCTGAATAATACCTGTGGTGTAAAATAGTATGTAGTAAGGTGCGCGCTGGGGTGTATTTTGAGTAAGAGGTTGGAGGATGTTTGCACAATTTCAATACTGGTATCTCATATTTGTTTGCAGTCTGTTAAACCCCCCAAAATCATGCTGGATAGATCATATCCAGGACTAAGTTAGGACACAAGATATGGTTTGGGGTTGTAGTCTTAGTGGCAAAACATAAGCTATGACCATGTCAGTGGTCACTGCAAGAGGTGGTTTTTTGTTCCTGGTGTGGTTGTCCCAAGTCGTGACTGAATCTTCATGTCATCTTCATGAAGAATGTTGAAAATACCTGTGATGTAAAGTAGTTTGTAGTAACGGGTTGGAGAATGTATGCTAAACAATACCTGTAGTGTAAAGTAGTATGTAGTAACGGGGCTGGAGTATGTATGCTAAACAATACCTGTAGTGTAAAGTAGTATGTAGTTAGGTGGTGGATGTATAATGAACAACACCTGTGGTGTAAAGTAGTATGTAGTAAGGTGGTGGATGTATAATGAACAACACACTGTGGTGTAAAGTAGTATGTAGTAAGGTGGTGGATGTATAATGAACAACACCTGTGGTGTAAAGTAGTATGTAGTAAGGAATGGGGGTGTGTATGTGGAACAGTACCTGTGGTGTAAAGTAGTATGTAGTCGGGGAGTGTGGGGGTGGGGGGAAGTATGCTGAAAAATACCTGTGTGTAAAAAGTAGTATATAATAAAGGGATGCAGGTGGGGTGTATGATGAACAATACCTGTGGTGCAAAGTAGTATGTAGTAAGGGGGTGGGACATGTATGCTGAACATTACCTGTGGTGTAAAGTTGTATGTAGTAATGGGTGAGGTGGCGGTGTACACTGAGCGATACCTGTGGTATAAAGTTGTGTATGTAGTAAGGGGGTGGGGTGGGGGTGTACGCTGAGCGATACCTGTGGTGTGAAGAAGTATGCAGTAAGGAGGGGGGGGGGGGGGTAATCTGAACGATATATCTGTGGTGTAAAGAAGGATGAAGTAAGGGGGTGGGGGATGTAATCTGAACGATACCCTGTGGTGTCAAGTAGTATGTAGTAAGGGGGGGTAGGGGATGTATACTGAACAATACATATGGTGTCAAGTAGTCTTGTTGGGTGTGTTGGGTAAACAATACGCGTGGTGTCAAGCATTACAGAGGTGTTGCGTTGAACACTACCTGTGGTGTACAGTAGCATCAGTAGAGTGTGAGGTGTAAACAACATCTCTGGTTTAAGTAGCATTAATAGGGTGTGGGGTGAACTATACCCGTGGTGTAAAGTAGCATTAATAGGGTGTGGGGTGAATACTTATACCCGTGGTGTAAAGTAGCATTAATAGGGTGTGGGGTGAACTATACCCGTGGTGTAAAGTAGCATTAATAGGTGTGGGGTGAACTATACCCGTGGTGTAAAGTAGCATTAATAGGGTGTGGGGTGAACTATACCTTTGGTGTTAAATAGCATTAGTAGGGTGTGGGGGGTGAACTATACCTGGTAGTGTGAAGTAGCATTAGTAGGGTGTGGGGGTGAACTATACCTGTGGTGTAAAGTAGCATCAAGTAGGGTGTGGGGTGAACTATACCTGTGTTGTAAAAGTAGCATTAGTAGGGTGTGGGGTGAACTATACCTGTGGTGTAAAAAGTAGCATTAATAGGGTGTGGGGATGAACTATACCTGTGGTGTTAAATAGCATCAGCAGGGTGTGGGTGAACTATACCTGTGGTGTAAAGTAGCATTAGTAGGGTGTGGGTGAACTATACCTGTGGTGTAAAGTAGCGTTAGTAGGGTGTGGGGTGAACTATACCTGTACTGTAAAGTAGCATTAGTAGGGTGTGGAGTGAACTATACCTGTACTGTAAAGTAGCATTAGTAGGGTGTGGGGGATGAACTATACCTGTGGCGTAAAGTAGCATTAGTAGGGTGTGGGGTGAACTATACCTGTAGTGTAAAGTAGCATAGTAGTAGGGTGTGGGGTAAACGTATACCTGTGGTGTAAAGTAGCATTAGTAGCATTAGTAGGGTGTGGGGTGAACTATACCTGTAGTGTAAAGTAGCATTAGTAGGGTGTGGGGTGAAACTATACCTGTAGTGTAAAGTAGCATTAGTAGGGTGTGGGGTGAAACATTACCTGTATGTAAAGTAGCATTAGTAGGGTGTGGGGTGAACTATACCCTGTGGTGTAAAGTAGCATTAGTAGGGTGTGGGGTGAACTATACCTGTGGTGTAAAATATCATTAGTTGGGTGTGGGGTGAACTATACCTGTGGTGTAAAGTAGCATTAGTAGGGTGTGGGTGTGAACTATACCCGTGGTGTAAAGTAGCATTAATAGGGTGTGAGGTGAAACTATACATGTGGTGTAAAAGTAGCATTAGTAGGGGTGTGGGGTGAAACTATAGCCGTGGTGTAAAGTAGCATTAGTAGGGGCGTGAGGTGAACTATACCTGTGGTGTTTAAGTAGCATTAGTAGGGGCGTGGGGTGAATTATACCTGTGGTGTAAAAGTAGCATTAGTAGGGTGTGGGGTGAACTATACCTTTGGGTGTAAAATATCATTAGTTGGGGTGTGGGGTGAACTATACCTGTGGTGTAAAGTAGCATTAGTAGGGTGTGTGGTGAACTATACCGTGGTGTATTAGTAGCATTAGTAGGGTGTGAGGTGAACTATACCTGTGGTGTTAAGTAGCATTAGTAGGGTGTGGGGTGAACTATACCCGTGGGGTGTAAAGTAGCATTAGTAGGGTGTGGGGTGAACTATAGCCGTGGTGTAAAATATCATTAGTAGGGTGTGAGGTGAACTATACCTGTGGTGTAAAGTAGCATTAGTAGGGGGTGTGGTGAACTATACCTGTGATGTAAAATATCATTAGTGGGGTGTGGGGTGAACTATACCTGTGGTGTAAAAATATCATTAGTGGGGTGTTGGGTGAAATGTACCTGTGATGTAAAATATCATTAGTAGGGTGTGGGGTGAATAATACCTGTGGTGTAAAGTAGCATTAGTAGGGTGTGGGGTGAACTGATATACCTGTACTGTAAAGTAGCATTAGTAGGGTGTGGGGTGAACTATACCTGTAGTGTAAAGTAGCATTAGTAGGTTGTGGGGGTGAAACTATACCTGTGGTTGTAAAGTAGCATTGGTAGGGTGTGGGGTGTGAACTATACCTGTGGTTTGTAGTAGAAACTAGTAAAGTGTTGGGGTGAACAATACCTCTGGTGTAAAGTAGCAACTAGTAGGTCGTAGGGTGTGAATAATAACTGTGGGTTGTTTTTTGTAGGCATTAGTAGTATCTGGGGTGAATAATACCTGTGATGTGTAGCAGCTGTAGTAGGGTATCGGGTCTGTGAACTTACACTGGTGGTGTAAAGTAACATTAGTAGGGCGTTGGGGTGAATAATACCTGTTGTGTAAAATAGCAGTAGGGTGCGGGGGTGAACTATACCTGTGGTGTAAAGTAGCATTAGTAGCGTGGGGGGGTGAACTATACCTGTAGTGTAAGTAGCATTAGTAGGGGGGGGGTGAACTATACCTGCGGTGTAAAGTAGCATTAGCAGGGTGTGGGGTGAACTATACCTGTGATGTAAAGCAGCATTAGCAGGGTGTGGGGTGGAACTCTACCTATGGTGTAAAGTAGCATTAGTAGGGTGTGGGGTGAACTTATACCTGTGGTGTAGAGTAGCATTAGCAGGAGGTGGGCGTGCATTAGTAGGGAAGACAGGGGTATATGCAGGGACGATACCTGTAAATCAATAGTGACATGTAGTAAACGGGGTGAATGGACAAGGGGGTGTTCTGTAAACGATATCTGCAGTGAAATGCAGTTTGTATTAAGGTGTGGAAGGGGGCTAAGGATTTGGGTGAGCAATATGTCTTAAAAGTAAACAGTACGTAAGCAAGGAGGGTGGGGGTTGGGGAGGACGAAGATAGCTGCAGTGAAATGTAGCAATATAAGGTGCACAGGGAGAGATTGCTGAATGATATCTGTAAAGAAAAAGGGTATCTGAGGTAAGGGATGAAGGTGGGGGGAAGGGGTGGATGGGTGGTCGAAAATCATGAGTGAAAAGTAGCATGGAGTAGGGGGTGGGTGGGTATGGAGAGGAGCTGTGAGGATAGCTGAATGATATCTGTAGCGACAAGAAGTAGGTAGCGGTGGAAGTGGGTGGTGGTGGTGGTGAGTGAGAGAGTTTTGTATAACGACACTTACGGTGAAAAATCACCTGAAGTGGAAGTGGGGGGAGGGGGGGGGGGGGGGGGGGAACTGACACATACCTGTAATAAAAAGTGCATGTACTTGGAATGGAAATGGGGGAGGGCGGGGGGGGGGGGGGGGGGGGGGGGGGGGGACGGAACAATGCCCGTAATGAAAAGTGACATGTATTGGTGTGTGTGGGGAGGTTGGGGGGGGGGGGGGGGGGGGGGGAGGGGGGCGATGATTATGACTCCTTTGCACGATATCTGTACCAATAATACCTGTAATGAAAATTAGCAAATATATGGGGGAGGGGGGGATATTGACTGAATAATAATGTCTATTGTTGTAATGAAAGATAAGCATATATACTTCTTTTTTTTGGGGGGGGGAGGGGGGGGCGGGCAAGGTTGACTGAACAATGCCTCTTCTTTCCGCCTGTGATTTAAAAGGGACATATATTTAGTGACAGGGGGGAGGGGGAAGGGAGGCCGGTGTTGGCTTAACGATACCTGTAACGAATACCTGTAATGAAAAGGTACATACCATTTGTGGCGGGGGGGGGGGGGGGGATTATTGACTGAATAATACCTGTAATGAAAAGTAGTATGTCTTTTGGGGGAGGGGGGGGGATATTGGATGAATAATCCCTGTGATGAAAAGTAGCATACATTTGTGGAGGGGGGGGGGAGATTGACACCTGTTGTGAATAAAGTAGGGGGATTGGGGGGGGGGGGGGTATTGACTGAATAATACCTGTAATGAAAAGTAGTCTTATTTGGGGGGGGGGGGATATTGACTAAATAATACCTGTAATGAAAAGTAGCATACATTTTGGGGGAGGGGGATATTGCCTGAATACTACCTGTCCTGCCCCGGCATCTCTTGTGAGGGGGGCAGGGCGCTGTGTGACGCACTAATATCCTGTCCTGCCCCGTAGTATCTCTTGGGGGGGGGGGGGGGGGGGCGGGGCAGGGAAGATTTACCGTAATGAAAAGTAGATATCTCTTGAGGGGGCGGGGCGGATACTGACTGATAATACCGTAATGAAAGTAGAATATCTTTGCGGGGGAGGGGGTGTTGACGGAATACATATCTGTATACTGTAAAATGCTAGTAGATAATTCTGGGGGGCGGGGGGGGAGGTGTGATTCTTGATAACTGTCCTGCAGTATATCTATTACATAATGCAGCATGTTCCCGTGTGAGGGGAGTTTATGGGGATATTGACGGATAACGTTATGTTACTGCTAATTGTATTTAACTTTGTCCGCATTACAGTTGTGGAGGGGACCGTATTGTATTGACCTCGCCTTATTTAATTACCTCGTCCCCTTAAAGCTACTAGAACCTCCTTGTGTCTCTTCCGGGTGGCTGAGGGTGATCTTACCGTGTCGCTTGTATTGCTTTAG
>JADBJO010032185.1:10000-15955 GCA_016801955.1 Conus betulinus | reverse complement strand
CAGCCAGACAGTCAGACATCGACAGAACAGAAGCGTTGCTTATAGACCGGTGACCGCAAAGGGCCACATCAGATGCACTTGGTTGGTTTGTTTCGGGCTGCGGACCGGCACGGCAGCGTCCCCACGAGAACAAACTGTCGCTGGCGGAGTGGAGGCGCCCTCCGGAAAAGACGCCCCCACACGCTTAGCTCACTCTGGTTCCGAGAGTAATTAAGCAATGACTGTGCGTCAGTTCAGTAAAGGCCGTAGTAGGCTGTGTCCCTCTAATATTAAGCATGTTTGGATTTGAAAAAAAAAAGAAAGAAGAAGAAGAATGAAAAGAAAACAGGACATCAACAACATGGACACTCAACGAAGTTATCGGCAGTCCTGACCAGAGAAGTGTCTCCCTACGGTGAGGTTGCCCTCACCCCAACCAGGCAACACGTACTGACCGCTAACTGCGCCCCTCATCAGTTCGCCCAAGGGGCCGTGCCACAATTGTCCCGGCTGGAGCAGCCGGGTGGGACTGAGGGCCAGGGAGACGGACACATGAGCGGAGTGAGGGGGGGGGGTGGGGAGGGGGGGGGGGGGGGGGGGGGGGGGGTGGGTGCGGCACTGAAGTTGGCACCAAAAAAAAAAGGTTTCCTTGGCCTCCAAAAACAAACAACAACAACAACAACCAACACCACGACAAACGAATAGATAGAAGAAGGAAAAAGCAAGCAAGAAAAGAAAAGAAGTGAGGAAAGAAAGAGAGAAAGGAAAAGAAAAAGGAGAGAGCAGAAAGAAAGGTACAGGAAAGAGAAAAAGAAAAAGAAGAAGAAGGAACGAAGAAGAAGAAGAAGATGAAGAAGCAGCCCAGTTTAGTCCCGTCAGCTAGGAATTAGTTAGATTGTAGTAATATGAAGAAGCAGACCAGAATAAGCAGTCCCCAGAAATTGATAAAGTAGTCCCCCCCCCCCTTCCAAAGATAGCAGTAGTAAAAGATAGCAGTAATAGTAGTAAGTAAGTAGTAGGTAAAGTAAGTAAGTAGTAGTAGTAGTAGTTTAGTGGGAGTAGTGTCAGTAGTAAGTAAGTAGTAGTAAGTAGTGTTAGTAGTAAGTCAGTATAGCAGTAGTAAAGTAGTAGTTAATACAAGAAGAAGAAAGAAGAAGAAGAAGAAAGAAAAAAGAGAAGAAGAGAAGAAACAACAAAACAACAACAACAACAACAACACAAAAACGACGATTTGATAATAGTAGCGATAATCGTACGATAATCAGGACGACACCGACGAAAAAACAACAACCGATTATGATAATAGTATGTGTAATGCTGATTAACATTGACGACGACAGAAAGACAAGCAACAAACAAACACAAAACAATTTAAAAAACCAAACCACACACGATGCAACACGCTCCATTCCTGGGAAAAGAACAACCCGATTTCTTCCTCTCGCATCACCACACACACACACAAACAACACACACAACAGAGACAAAAAGAAAACAGCAGCGCGGGAGAAACACCCTCCCCGTTTACGACGATCGACCGACCCGGAAAACCAAAAAAAAGCCAAAGGCTCACCACCACTCACAATCCTTCTGGATGGGCTTGAGCTTGGTAGCGGATGTCTGGTCTTGAAAGTCGTTAGCGACGGTTAGGCATCCTCATATACAGCCAGCACGTCACGGATCAGGTCCAACGCTCACCACGCTTGGCGCCACGTGACTCAGCTCCGACAGGGCGAGTGGGGAGGAGGGTCGAACCCAGGGAACGTCCCTGAAGCCGCGGGGGCTCCGCAACCCTCTCCACTATCTCTATCAGTGGCGACCACTGGGGACGCACAAAAACATGCGAGCACGCGCGCGGCGGCACACACACAACACACACACATCACACACCACACACACACACACATACACGCACGCAGGCAGATAACACGCACATACACGCAGGGTTACGCGCGGGGGGAGGTGTGGTACGCAACGCATTGCATTGCACGCAACAGACACACAACACACACACACAAACACCACACATAAAACAAACCACACACACCACGACAAAACGCACACAAGCGTCGTGATCAGAAAGCCCTGCGTTTAAAAATCCCAGTGAGTCATGTACAAGCTTTTGCAGTCATCCCGCAGGCACGCACCCCACATAAATCATTCTTCTTCTATTCTCTCTCTCCTCTATCTCTCTCTCTCTCTCTCTCCTTCTATCTCTCGCTCTCTCTCTCTCACACACACACACACACACACCAACCACACACAACACACCACCCAACCACACACAGCATGAGACACTCAAGTCACACACACACACACCCACACACACACACACACACCACACACACAAAACACAACAAACCGCACGCACCCACGCACAACACGCACACACACACCACGCACACACACACACACGCGCGCGCGTCACGCACGCCACACGCCACACACACGCCCGCCGGCATGGTGCACACACACACACAACACCACACACACACACACACCACACACCACACACACACACAGTACATATAGCGCGCACTTACACCAGACCAGCGAGAATGCGCACACGTGAAGGATACCATGATCGATTTCATGTCAGATTTTCTACGCACGCTTCGCATGACACGCAACATTCCTATCCACCACCATCCGCCACCGCACCCCCACCACCCCAACACACACACACCACACACATACACACACCCACGCACGATCAGATAAGCACACGAAGATCACTATCATGTCACGCTCCATTTGTCCGTTCATAAAATCAGTCTCATGTCAGGTTTAGCAATCAAAAAAAAAAAAAAAAAGGAAAAAAGAAAAGAAAAAGAAAAAAAAAAAAAAAAAAAAAAAAAAAAAAAAAAAAAGCAAAAAAAAAAAAAAAAAAAAAAAAAAGAAAAAAAAAAAAAAAAAAAAAAAAAAAAAAAAAAAAAAAAAAAAAAAAAAAAAAAAAAAAAAAAAAAAAAAAAAAGAAAAAAAAAAAAAAAAAAAAAAAAAAAAAAAAAAAAAAAAAAAATAAAAAAAAAAAAAAAAAAAAAAAAAAAAAAAAAAAAAAAAAACAAAAAAAAACAAAAAAAAAAAAAAAAAAAAAAAAAAAAAAAAAATAAAAAAAAAAAAAAAAAAAAAAACAAAAAAAAAGGAAAAGAGAAAAAAAGGAAGACGAGACAGGAAAATGAACACTGACAGGACACTACTGAAAAAAAAAAAACAACCTCGCCATTCTCTTGAATTTCTTTTTTTCCCCTACACATTTCCATCTTCAGGATGACATCCGATACCCTACCCCCACTACATTGATCCCGCCGGGAACCGTGAGCTGTGCGATCACTTAGTCCCATCAAACACTAACAAATGCGAAGAAAATACAGGCTCGGAACCAATAATTTTTTCGACATTTCTTATCCTTCCCATGGCCAAGGTGTTGTTCCAACTAGGACAGTTGAGTAACGGAAGCACCAGAGAACGTAGTCTGAACCAAGACAAAAGAACAACACACAACAACAGACAAGGAGGAATCCTCCGACAGCACCGTACGTCCTCCTGGCCGTAATCCTCACTTCCCAGCACAGCCCACACGAAGGTTATATTCAGATTCTCTTGCTCGCGTGCCCCCCCCACCGCCCTACCCTGTAGCCCCTTCACGTCACCGCCCCCCCCCCCCCCCCGGCCACATCAAGCCGCCGACTATGGTAGGCGGCTTGAACACAATGGGTTTAAAAAGCAGAGATCACAGTCCGCAAACAAACAGCGGCCGCGAAAACGCCACAAGACAACCACGGAACTCGTTCGCGACTGACCTTTTCTTCTCCCGAGGCTTTCCCTCTAACAGCTCCTCAAGACCCGACAAACGCACAGTCGCAGTACCACATTGGAACGAAGATGGGTCGACCACACCTCACCATTCCAGTGATAGAATCCCAGTGCCTTTTAGCCTTGGCATTCTTACAGGCTTTTTTCGAGAACACCAATGACATAGTAGAATTTACCCTCCAAGGCGTGCATCAATGTGTTTGTAACTGCTCACCTGCGTCGTTATGCCCGCGTTGACGTATTTTTTGTTGTACGCGATCCCCCTCCTAAAGTATTCTTGCCCAGCAACCGTCATGACATCAATGAAAATGACAGCATAGGACATTTTTACTCCCAGTCTCCCAACTCTCACCAACATTCGTAGCGCAGCTAGCACACACCAAACCAGAGCACAACTACACAAGGTCTACCCATTAGAGTACGCCTGGGACTGCCATGTCAGGCACCGGCCACTCCCTGATGCATCCGCGAATAATACAAAAACAGACCGTGGCACTTGTCACCGCACAGTAATGTTTGATCCAACGATGCAATCTTGTACCATAGAGGAACTTACAAGTAAGCAGTCTTGAGTTTGGCTCCGGTCGGAGTCTCGTAATTCCTAGCGCGCAGCCCATTTACCTCCGGCGAACAAAACAACCTTATTTCTGGGAACGGATACGGCCCGCAAGACCATGGCCGCCGAGAAGAGGGCATTTGATAACCAACACATGATCTTCCGAATTGAAGGTGATTGAAGGACAATTTTGGCCACTAAAAGTAACAAACAAAAAAAAAGAAACAAAATAAAAAAATGAAAACACCCTTCGACAAGCAACCCCACAGTCGAATCCGAAATGGTTGTGGGCTGTTCCTGGCCGTCAAAGATAGGCCGTGTTTTTCCCTCTCCCTTCCACGGCCCAACCTCCGTGAAGCGACAATAATAACAGACACACCCCGTAAACCACCAAACGAAACCGCGCTACAATAGATAAGAGAACAACACGAATACTGTACACATCACCATATTTAAGGGATATATTGACCGCCTCCCGTCGACCACGAAAAACACCATCATCATCACCACCTCACAACCATCATCACCCCACGACCCACCCCCACCCACCACCGCGCACCAACACACCACCACCACCACCCATTACCATCATCACCACCACCCACAACCATTGCCCACCGCCACCACAACCACCACCACAAACACCATCATAACTACCCACCCACCACCACCACCACCATCATCAATCACTACCAACACACCACCACCTTCGCCACCACCACCACCGCTACCCATTACCAGTAGCAAGCAGATCCATAAGAAGCCCCCATACAAGCCCTACCTTTAGAGCCAGGGGTTGACCCGTCGCCGTAGGGACCCCCGCCGGGTTTGCCGTAGATCTCGAAGAGGGATGATGGCGAAGGAGTTAGACGGTCCCCCTCTTGAGAGCCTCGCGCGGGGGGCCGACATCCATCCGCAGGAGCTCTGGAGCCTGCCACAGTAAGTTGCACACACACACACACACACACACACACACACACACACACACACACACACACACACACGCACGCACGCACGCACGCACGCATACACGCACGCATACACAGACACACACATAGGCGAGGCGCGCACGCATGCACCGCACGTACACTCACGCAACAACACACACACAAGCAAGCACGCACGCACGCACGCACGCACACACACGCAACACACACACACCACACACACCACACATTAGAGTCCAAAATGACCACACAAAAGAAAAAAAAAAAAAAAAAAAAGAAAAAAAATGAAAAAAAAAAAAAAATCAAGAAAAAAAAAAAGAATTGAACCCCTTCTTTGGGCATGGAGTATCAAAAACGACAGTTGCTTTTGACAAGTGAAACCTGCAAAGCCAGCCACATACACTCAGCTGATTTAGCAAACATCAATATAACCTGACGTTAGGCATAATACGACCTTTTCGGTGACAACATAGAGCATCTCTAAACAGGTCATCAACTGCGTTCTTTTTGGGTTTCTTTCTTTTAGTTTTCCCATCTTCACAGCTCCTCCACAGTTTTCCTGTTAGCAATTCGTTAGATTTGATCACTCTCCAAACTTAGTCACACGTAGATGTTGGACTCTGCTAACGATCCTGACGCAAATGCAATGATTTTGAGTAC
>JADBJO010032185.1:0-5000 GCA_016801955.1 Conus betulinus | reverse complement strand
GATTAGGGGAATGGTTTTTTGGATAAATCTGTGTGTGATCAATGTCAAATATTGGTTGATTTTGTTCCCATTCTGGAAGTGGAGAAAAAAAAGGTTTAATTGCAACATTTTTTTTTCCGTTTCAGCTCTGTATTACAGATAATATCTGAGGCAAATGTGTTAATGGACTTCAATGACTGTATTGTTCTAGCTCTTTTGCAAAGTCGGTTTCTGAATTAAGATTTTTTTTCTTTTTGTGAAAAATGTTTCATAAGCAGAAGTTTTAAGGAGATAAATTTCGCAGCTGAGGCTTTTCTTTGTTCATCGAGGGGTAGAATACCTGCTTCTGTGTAAGTTCCTAAAATTGACGCGTGTATTGGTACACCCAGAGCAAGTTTGTAAGCTTTGGAATCTATGCTCTGCAGTTTCTTTAACAAGTGCGCTGGAGCGCTGAAAAAAAAAAAAAAAAAAAACCTCCTGGCCATACGTCAGCCGAGAACGTACAAGGGAGGGGGTAGCGAGCGAGAGATATTAGTGCCTTTGTGTCCTGTCCCCAGTGCTGTCTGCTTATTACCTTCAAAAAGTTAAGACTTTTTCTAGCTTTGTTTGTTATGTAGTCGATGTGGTAATTCCACGAAAGTTTTGAAGTGAGGTAGACGCCAAGAAATTTGACAATTGTGTGTATTTTATGACTGCACCATTAATCGTGAATTCAGGTAATTTATTAGGGTCATAGCCTGAATTAAACAGCATGATTTTTGTTTTTTTTTTCAATGATAATGTTAGTCCATTTTCTATCATAAAGTTGTTGATTTTATTAAAGTTCACGTTGATACACTTTCTTTGTATAGTTCAAAGCCCTGACTGGAGTTTTACGTTTCATTGACACCTTCATCCACAAACAAATATATCATCAGCAAATTGAGCTAAAGTGGTATCTTTGGACAAGTCTTTCGGAAGATCAGCTAAAAGGATGTTAAACAAAATTGGAGAAATAAACCGATCCCTGAGGCAGACCCATACTTAGCTGTCTGGGGTTTGAATATGAAATTCCAAGCTTTACCTGTATAAACCTATTAGATAGAAAGCTGGCAATAATTGTACGTGTTTACCTGTTATATGCCTATGTGTTTAAGTTTATAGAGAAGGCGAGTGTGCCAAACTTGATCGTATGCTTTTCGGACATCAAAAAAATGTCGCTAGTATATTTTTTCGCCTTGCGAACTGCTGCTTTACCTGAGTTGTTAATTTAACGAGATGTTCAGTTGTAGATCTGCCTTTTCGAAAGCCAGCTTGGTTGACAGGTATTACTTTATATTTTTTCGCCGCAGTAATGAACTAGTCTATCTAAAAAAAATCTCTTTTCCATTAGTTTGCATGTGTGGGGATGTTAAGGCGATTGGACGATAGCTGTTTTTATCTGCTCTGGGCTTTCCTTGTTTGGTGTATTGGAATAATGATTGAGTGCTTCCAGACGAGAGAGGGATATTACCATCAGACCAGCATTTTTCTGTAGAAGAAATACGATTCATTTATATTATTTGTTTCTCTATGGTGTTCTATTTTTTTCTTGATTGATTTTCTCTATATCTCCTGCCTTTTCTCTGAGAGTCCAGTATTTCTATACTATAATTTGCAAAACATTTCAGCAAATTCTTCTGCTTTTTCTAGATTTGTAGGTATATCTGAGTTGTCCAGTTTGATAGGACACTGTGGCAAGTTTAATTAGTCCATTCCCATTCTTCATAGTTTTTTAATTTTTCCCAGACTTTTTGCATGGAACCTTGTGATTTGATATTTCATTTATGCAAAAAATAGACCAGATATTGCCTTTTTGCTTGTGCATTAAACCATATTGGCTTTGTTTTTTTGCTTTTTTCATCTCTAAAAGATTTTGGGACAGACTATTATCTTAGAAATACATTCTAAATTTTGTTATCTTTTCCTCCTTTGCTTCTTCACAAGCTTGATTCCACCAAATATTACCCGAATGCTGTGAGATCTTACTGACTTGCACCGCGGGATAGATATCATTTGCAGCATCTAGGACTGCATTTGTAAATAAAGTGTATAAGCTATTGACATCTTTGTTGTTTTGCGTCATTAAATTTGAATGTAGAAAGTAAAAACTTGAAAATTTATCCCCATTTGCAAGTCTATAGTTATACTTTGGGTACTTTTGTCTTCGGTGGAAGGATCTGTTGATTGAGATTTTTTAGGTTTCAAAACACAAGTGACATAGGTAAATGATCACTATGTAGGTTGTCATCAAGTGTATTCCATTGCACAGCTGCAGACCGGTGCCAAATCTGGGGACACTAAAGTTAGATCGATGGCACTCGCTCTATGACTAGGATTATCAGGAATACGAGTTATTCGACATATCATTAAGGAGATAGAAGGAAGCATCAACAATATTTTCAACGAAACGATTACTTGTAATTGATGTGAATGACAGTCCTTCTCCCCAAAATGGTGAAATGTGCATTGAAATCTCTTCCTTGCAATGAGAAATTTTTTACCCTTGGTCCGTCTGAAGTGTTCGAATCCACTCTGTGTTAAAAATCATTTGGACCCTGTGGTAGGTAAACAGATATGACAGTTAAGAGTGAAGAGTTTCAACTGAACTGTCACGGCACAAGAATTAAGATTGGGAATATTTGGTGGAATAGGGTTAGGGCATGAAATGTACTTTACCCCTTCATGAATATATATAGCTGTACGTACTGATTTTCCATCGGTATCTATCTTCTGATGTATCGATGGGGGGTATGGAAAATAATAGTTTTTTAATGTTAGGCAACTTTGTCTCTTTTAACGTTTAGAGACTGAAGAGAGCTAAAAGTGTGGTATCATCCTGGTGCGCCAGGTGGTTGGTCTTGCACGAGGGTGATCCAAGTTCGTACTGATGGAGCGACAGTTTCCACTGGAATACGCTGAACTGAAGTTACTTTCCCGCCAGACATCAATATTCTTAAATCTTCTCACAATCTGATAAGTTAACAGGAAATAAATAATAATAATAATGTAATGATAACGTCCTATTATCTAAGGGGAAAAAAAAATGCAAAATTTGCAGTCAAAAATTTAGCCGACAAAAAATCACAGCAGTTATTTGCGCGCAAAACGCAGTCTAAGGGCACGGAGGGTAAGTGAGTGAATTCGCAAGTTAGGGCAGCAGACGTATGTGACAATTCTTAGAATACTGGGCCAGTATCTCCTAGACGTCAACAGGGTTTTGAACCAGCTGCGGTAGGGGGTAGGGGTTGTTGTTGGTAGGGTGGGAGCACGTAGAGAAAGGGTCGAGCATAGTTTATGCGGGCCTGGCTTCCCTGGGCGTTTCCCACAGAAGATCCTGACGTGTCGCCCCAATTCCCTGCCAGCAGACTGGTCACCCTCTGTGGACAGGGTGCAGTTGTCCTTGGGATGGTAAGGCCTTATGTTGTGATGATCGACGACGCGTGAGGATGTTGTTCACGGTCGAACAGACTCGGAGGTAAGGATGGCATTTAACCCTAACTAACTGCTCGATTTACCTCCCTCTTCAGGTCTTTCACAGTGGGAACTTTGCTGTAACGACTCGAATTCTGGTGTTAGATCTTTTCTTTCTTGATGCGTCTTTTAAGTGATTTAAAGAACGGAACGGTGTTTTGTTTGCATCAGCTTATTTGGCTCCGTTGTCTTCAAGTCGTTTAATCCCACAGTGGAATAACCACAGCATCAAGATGAGGTCTTTCTTGTAGCTATCCCTGCAAGTGATCTTCAGGTATTTTCAAGTGTTGCTGCCTGTTCGTTGTTTTGAAGGTTTGAAAGTGATAAGATCGACCAAGGCGTGTTTCTTGTACTCCGTTCATAACAGAGTCGTGAAAAATAAAGAACATTCGGGTAGATCGTGGAGCTAGTATTCGATTTCTTTTTGTCCGAATTCCACAAGAGAGAGATGATTTGTTACCTTGACGTCCTCTTTGATGTCTGTCAGCTGGAATGGACCAGTTTGGCAGTCATTTGTCTTCGAACAGGGCGTGGGCGCCGACACCTTTTTGTTAGTCCCACCTTTCTGAGTTTTTTTTTTCTGCAGCAGACGTCTTGTGCTGGCAAGGATGCTTGAGTAAGGCGCCTAGACACAGTCTCTCGACTTCCCGCCACTGCAGCGCGAGGTGGGTCCAGCTGGAGGGCAGGGGTTCGGTTTGAGGGTTCCGGTGCGTGTCATGGAAAACCTTTCGGCGTGGCCGATGTTCTGAATTATGCGTTTGCAAAACTCCACGCTTGTTAGGGAGGTATTTCGGCAGGAAAGATAAAATTTATCTTTACTTGCCGTAAGTAAGGGGCGTGTTTAGTTTCTCGGCGTGAGCCAGCACAGAGTCCTTGGTGTAGATGGTACGCGTCTGCTACACTGCACGAGGGTTCGAAGACGTGCACTGTCGTTAGATGTGTGACTCAGTGGACGCTCCCTTTCTAGCCCCTACCCCTGGGTTGTGTCGTTTTAGGTTGCGATGTTTTTGCCTTCTATGTCGATTCGACACTGCTCTTGTTTTTGTTCTCGGGGCACATTTTCCCGGACCTTGTCTGTTGAGTTTCCGAAGTGACATTCGTCTCTTTCGTTTTGTTGTGCGAACGACCCGCGTCTGTTACCGGTTTGCATCAGCTTTTTTTAGTGTTTGTAGTGGCCACTCTTTGTTCATCTTCTGGATCTCCTTCTTAGCCACTTGCACCATTTTAAAACTTGTATCTCGCCGAAATAAAGTAATGGCTGGCGTCTCCTGCTCTTATTGTTATTGTGACTTCATCGTCTTAGCCATGGCAAGGGTGACACCAAAACTAAACAAAGGAGGAAGAAAACGTGAGTTAGTTGTATGTAGGCATACCTTTTCTTGTATTGGTCGCATTCCCCCAGTTTTTCCACAGGTCAACTATGATTTGGTTGATTTTAATGTTATTTTGGGCGTTCCTGTTCAACGGTTAGGGCGAACAGTGTGGGTGTGTGTGTGTTCGGGTTTCACGTGCAGCACGATTACGTTGTC
>JADBJO010032184.1:2500-15955 GCA_016801955.1 Conus betulinus | reverse complement strand
GGGGTATCGGGGGAAGAGGAACGGGTTGGAGTGAGTAAGAGAGACTGAAGCCCGTGATGAAGTTTCCCCCAGGCTTACTTCATAAGTGTTTGTACATTCGCACAAGTAGGTGTGCATGCGTACGTGGCGTTGTGGCGTGTGCACGTACGTGTGTGTATGCGGCTGCTCGTGTTCACATACACACACACACACACACACACGCGCGCGCGTGCGCGCGCACGCATGTAGAGAGAGAGAGAGAGAGAGAGAGAGAGAGTCGATAGATAGATAGATAATAGTTGTAATAACCAACACCAATTTAAAAAGAGTGCTAAACCGTATTGGGAGCTGTATCTGTTAAAAGGTAAGGTTTAAAAATAAGGCTTAAAATCTACAACGTTGTTTCATGCGCCCGCAATCGTCCTGGCGATTGCAGGCGCATGAAACGTTGTTAGAGTTTAAGGCTATTGTTAAAACCCAGGAACACGTTGGACACCGCTCACTGATGTGTGTGGGTGCACTGCTGATCCAGAAACTGGCCAGTCAACAAGTACAAGAATAAAAGCAGGCACACCAGCCACACGCTCTTCATGTTTGTTTGTTTTTTTTTTAAATAGCTTTCACCTTTTATTTAGGCTTCGTCAGTATCTGCAACACAAACAGTCATGTAAAAAACTGCTTGCGTTTTTTTTTTTTTTTTTTTTTTTTTTTTTTTTTTTTTTTTTTTTTTTTACATGACTGTTTGTGTTGCAGATACTGACGAAGCCTAAATAAAAAAACATGAAGAGTGTGTGGCTGGTGTGCCTGCTTTTATTCTTGTACTTATATATATATATATATATATATATATATATATATATATATATATATATATTATATATATATATATATATATATACAGAGAGAGAGAGAGAGAGAGAGAGAGAGAGAGAGAGAGACGCACACACACGCGCACGATCACATACATATTGCACACAAACTTGCACTCAGCAACAGACTGACAGAGACCTCCGTCAGTTGAACTGACAGGATGATTCACTCCCCAGAAATCAGTGTGTTGCCAAACAAGGAAAACATTGTGACATGACGTCAATGACATAACCCAGACTCTCTTCCTCTCTCTGTCTGTCTCTGCCTCTCATTGTCTCTGTCTGTCTGTCTGTCTCTGCCTGGCCTGCCGCCTGTCTGTCTGCCTGCCCATCTGCCTCCTTCTCTCTCTCTCTCTATTTTCCTCATATGTCATATCCTATCAACATAAGTGAGAGCTCTTAACCTTCGTGAGTTCTGTTTATTTTGTGCATTTTTTTCGTATCTGCGCCACATCTTCCATTTACACTAAGCCCCAAACCTGTTGTTGTGGTACTCAACCGAGCACAGTGATGTGATTGTCTTTGCGTGTTGCGTTTCATGAGGTTTGTTGATTTGCCTGTTTGTTGCGGGCTGTGTTCTCTGTACGTTTGTGTGATGCTATGGCCTCTTGAGGACCGCCACCTGACTCCGTGTTGCTACCACCTCGTTCAGCTCCACAGGATGCGTGTCAGCTGTTGATGTCAATGGTGAATCTGCCTTGGAGTCATCGTTTGATTACTTTTGTATAATTACCGCTCTCATCCACATGGTTCTTTGAGGAGTCTTTGAAGTGAGATCTTGTTGCCCTGGAAACATCCGTTCTCCTCATCCCAAGGAGCTGATCCGGACAGTGCTCTGGTCGACAGCGATCAATGTGTATCTGTGGTGAGACCATGTGAATAACTGGGGGAATTGTATAAGCTTCCGTTGATCACATGGCTCCTGCTGACTGAATGAGAATGTCGCTGAGCTGGTTAGTAGCGAAATAGATCTTTTAAGGTCTTTGCGTGACGTCAAAGTTATAAGAGCTAGTATTACTTCTTTTTTTTTTTTTATGACATTCGACAAACCCGTCATGGAGGTGGGGAGGGGGGATAATGACGCAAACCTTTTCAACTTGTTCGTGATAATTGACGTCATTACGACTTTCGAACATTCATAATCTGACTGTGACAATCGTTAGATCTCCTATTGTAGAATTAAGAAAGACGCCTGTTTCTCTGTGAGCACATCAAGATCATTAATTTTGACACGAGCCATGTCTCCATCAGATTACTGGACATTTAATCACATTGATGTGTTGGGGACTACTCTGTTACTGACCTGTGCCACACACTAATGATCCTGTTTCATTTGGTGCTGAAACGTCCCTCATTTGCTTTCTCTTCAGGTTTTTTTCCCTGTCTCCCTCCACATACTGAGGGGTGGAAACGGGCATCAGGAAAGAAACGTGACTTGTTCTGACGCTTTGCTGTGTTGGATCAAACTTTATAGGCCTAGTACCTATGTTCTTGACTATCCATTATGAAAGTACGTAAGTAAGAGCGGGTGTGTTCATCGTTCTTTGCACTTTCTTTTGGCACAAATCACTATTTCCTCCCCCAACAGTCCTCTTCTTCTTTTTTTTTTTTTTTTCCTTTTTTTAAGCAGTGTGTAGAAAGGACCAGAGATGGCTTCAGCTCCACCCTGATCCACGTTAAAGTCAAACCCTGAGCTGTTAAATGATTTTAGTGTCCCTCAGTTGAAAAAGTTATTATCTCAAAATGACCTACCAAAACATGGAAAGAAAATGATCACGTCAACAGATTAACAATATTTCTTTGTGAACAAAAAGAAAAAGACAAAGATGAAAATTTCATTGCCTCAGTCAGCTCCTCACTATATGTCCCCTTCCTTATCATCATCACCATTATCCTCACAGCCGTGCGTAAGCAAGACCACACCATCTAATGACCCAACTGTCTCAAAACAAGGTCATTGTTTTTTGTTCCAATGTCCAGTGCTTCTGAGAGACACGAAAAAACGGTTCTGCAACATGAAGTGGTCTTGGAATTCTTAGTAAAAAAAAATTCTGGATCAATACCATTGGTCCCATCCTTGGACAGAAACAACTTTTTTTCTGGGATATGGATGATGGCTGTACTTCTGCTGATCAGCAGACAGTTCTGTTCAAATCAACCAGTTGAGCAGGAATTGCTGTCAAATGTCCAGTCCCTGAAGTTTACACTGAAGGGGTCATAAAAACCTATTCCTCTAGATATCCACCTTACCGAAGCGGAAAAGGTGCTTTCTAACGTGAGGTCTGTCACAAACCTATTCCTCTAGACATCAGCCTTACCGGAGTGGAAAAGGAGCTTTCTAACGGGAGGTCTGTCACAAACCTATTCCTCTAGACATCAACCTTACCGAAGTGGAAAAGGAGCTTTCCAACGTGAGGTCTGTCACAAACCTATTCCTCTAGACATCAACCTTACCGAGTGGAAAAGGAGCTTTCTAACGTGAGGTCTGTCACAAACCTATTCCTCTAGACATCAACCTTACCGGAGTGGAAAAGGAACTTTCTAACGTGAGCTCACAAACCTATTCTCTAACATCAACCTTACCGGAGTGGAAAAGGAGCTGTCTAAAAGGTCTAAAAAGTAAAAAAAAAAAACAAAAAACAAAGATGGCAGCGACTCGTATGCAGTCAAAATTACCTCCTTGACGCAATCTCTTCCATACAAAATTTCACTTGGCTTTCAGTGTTTTGAAGTGTATCCACATGTACCCCAGGTTTTTCGTTACACCCATTGCAACAGACTTGGACACCCCAAAACGGCATGCCGCTCCAAACCAGTGTGTGGAAGGTGTGGCCTCCCTGACCATGACTACAGTTCATGTTCACACTCCAAACATAGTGTCAGCTGTTCAGGGGACCATACTGCTGCATTTCTTGGACATTGTCCAGAGTACAGAGTGAGGATCCTGGCTGGGAAGTTCACATCCTCCAGTCATATGCCGAATATTGAAGCCATCGCGTTAGCTCCTGTGCAGCTGGGAAAAGAAACTGTCCGTCCCGAGTTAGTTAAAATTCCGTCACAGAGTTCTGCCACCCCTCCAGTCAGTGCCGACGATTCCAGACTATATTCATCAGTTGCTAGTAAAAACCGTGTCACGTCATCAGTCACAATGATCCCATCTGTCTCTGATTTTGTCAACACCATTCCTACAGACAGTGTCTGTGAATAATGAGAACAACCAAACTGTTGAATCAGTCGTCAGCAATGCAGAGCCAATTACTGGTGTCACTCTTGCAAGTGACTTGCAGACAAACACAGCAACTTCTACATCTGCTGTTGATATTGAAAGCATCATCACCTTTCTGAAAAATCTCACCGAAAAGCTCGTCAATGTTATGAAAACCATGATTGCAGATGTGATGACATCTGCAATTTTAGAATTCAAAGCAGATCTTTCAAAATGTTGTGTTAGCCCCAAATGAACAAGAAACAGTCAGTTGCATTTTTGCACAATTTCTGTGCCCTACATCTGTTAGAAATGATTTTGTTTTTGCTTTTAGTCCCTCTCAGTCCACTATGATGTCATGCCGACCTTCAGACTGTGGACATGGGATGTCATGCTTCGACCTCTCACTATGATGTGGCCGACATGGGACTGTGGACATGGGATTTCTACGGACCCTCCTTCTGGTCCCTGTCTCACTATGATGTCATGCTGACCTACAGACTGTGGACATGGGATTTCTACGGATTTCTCCCTCTCACGGACCCTCCTTCTGGTCCCTTCTCCCTCTCAGTCTCACTATGATGTCATGCCGACCTACAGACTGTGGACATGGGATTTCTACGGACCCTCCTTCTGATCTGGTCCCTGTCACTATGATGCATGCTGACCTACAGACTGTGGACATGGGATTTCTACGGACGGACCTCCTTCTGGTCCCTCTCACTATGATTTCTACGGACATGCCGACATGCTACAGACTGTGGACATGGGATTTCTACGGACCCTTTCTTTCCTTCAATGGCAGCGCTGGAGCAAAGGCAACACTGACTACTTGACTCATTAATCTTATTACAGATCACCGGTACGATGTCATTGCTCTTCAGTCTCTGAATTGTTATAAACACGATCTACCAGAGTTAGAAGGATATTTCTTCCCCTCAATGATGGAGGACACCGAGAAGAATGCAAACAATAAAGTAGCAACTTACCTTTCAACTAGTCGTATGTACAAGGCTAGGAAATTACCTTGTCAGAATATAGTTACGGTTTATATCATTATGCATTGAGCTTATCATTGCGGATAAAACACTTCACGTCATAAATTGTTATCCTGATGGAGTTGCCAAAGGTCAGGCTGATTGCTTAATAGATCTGGAACCAAACAATAACTAGATCGTCCTGGCGGTTGCAACTTACATCACGCTTTGTGGTCTGAAAAGAATTGTAATATAATTAACAGTAATAGATACTTGGCAGACATTCTAGTCCACTCAAACATGACATTATTAAATGACGGGTCTATTACACGAATAGCTGACTGAGCTGATCAAAGAAATTCATCAATAGATCTGCCATCAGTGTCCCCAGATATGTAGCCTGTCTGTACATGGTAAGTTCACCAAGCTCCTTTGGGCAGTGATCACCTCCCTGTTGAAATTCAGTTGGCCATCAGTCCTGAACGAGTGCCTCTCAACAATGGAAATGTGACCTATGATGAAAAGAACGCCAACTGGCATCGTTTGGATCAAACATTTGCTGAACGGTCTGCCTTTCTTTTTTCATCTGGACTCATCGCCTGCGGAAGTCGAAAAAAACTATTATCAGGACCTGAGAAGTCTTACCCTGGAGGGCGCTGATGAAACGATTCCAAAGGTGAAATATGTATTCCACCCCAAACAATCCCTTAAATCCACGGTAGAATAGCTGTTGTGAACAGGCGGTAAAAGAAAACCAAAAGCTTTTCAAGACTGGATGGAAAGCCGATATACAGAGAGTACAGTCAGAATCGCAGAACTGCATAGTGAGTAGGAAAAAGCTAATGCACACAGTAACAAAGTGGTTGCTATGGCAAAAAAAATGATTATGGAAATTTAATTATAAACTGTTCAAAGGACACAGGTGGTACATCAAAGTTATGGAAAGAAATAAAGTGCCTAAAGGGTGTTTATAACCTCCCTGACCCATCTCTTCATGAAAACAATACAATTTATCAAACAAACGAAGACAAGGCAGAATCATTTTTCGATACCTTTGCTAATATGTGTCAAAACCGAATATTTGCCTATGTCTGAACCGATTTGAAGACGTCAATTTGAAGATAAGAATAGACCTTTCGAAATGAATTACACTGATGATAATCCTCTTATATCACTACAAATCTCACAGTGCAGGAACTGGTTTCTGCTCTTGGAAACATAAAGCTAGGCAAAACGGCAACAGGTAAAGCTCCAATCTCATATAACATGATTAAAAGGGTCCAGTGACGGTGAGGAAAGACCCACTGACCGCAGGGAAAAAGTCCTGTTGACAATGGGAAAGACTACAACTTTGGATTCTCTCTTGAGGGCTCATAAGACGGTATGGCGAAAGCTTGGCTATGTCTGGAGTGGCAGTGTCTTCATCTGTCCGTGGGCAGGGGTGGTTGGGTCTGTGGGGTGTGCTCGGCAGTTGGGAGTGGTGTGTCTTTTGCTGGTCGGCTCTGCAGTCATGAAATACGGGCTGGTACACCCATGAGGATACTATTTTAAGGCTGTTATGAGTTGCATCCTGTAGTCTGATTTACCTCTGTTCATGAGCAGTTATGTCCCTTGATATCTTTATGGAGCGTCCTGCGCGTGCCTGTACCCGTCGTCAACACAGCGCAGGCCTCCAAGGGTGGTACAGGACTGCTCAAGAGGCGGTGAAGACAGTGCTTCTCTGGGTCCTCCCCAGCACCTTCGGGTGTGTCTTTTTCTTCTTCCAATCTCATATAACATGATTAAACATTTTCAGACTGTTTTCTACGGAAATTATTGGACCTTTTCCAAATTTGTTGGAATTCCGGCACCCTACCAGCTGACTGGGAAAAGGCAACAATAGTTCCATTTCATAAGCAGGGAAAACCAAAATCAAATGCATCTAGTTTCCGACCGACCTATTCTTTGACTCCTAACATAAGTAAAGTTTTTGAGAGAATACTGAAGTCAAGACTGGAACATTTCCTCCTAAGTAAGGGAATCCTGTCATTAACACAGGCAGGGTTTAGAGAAGAGGAAGAGGAGTTACGGACCATACAGTTCAATTGACGTCTCATGTGAAGAGAGCACTAATGAAGCGCCACTCAACTGTTGCCACATTTTTTGATATTTTTAGAGCCTACGATTCAGTGTGGCATAGTAAGCTTCGTCATAAAGCATCCTCAGTCGGGATAAAGGGTCGATTTTTTATGTTCCTAAAGTCATTTTTATCGACAAGAACTTTTCAGGTAAGAGTAAATAATGTTTTCTCCAGCACAAGGGCTGTTAATAAGGGTGTTTCTCAAGGGAGTGTTATCGTACCCACTCTTTTCTCACTCATACTTTATGATATAAAATGTTGACACCAGAGGTGCAATCTTAGCTGTTTATGCTGATGATATTGCTCTGTGGACAAATGTTAACTTCATATCCTTTCAGATTCAAAATCAGCCCTGATGGCTTTACACCACCAATCCTCATCAGATAGAGCCGATATCTTACAAGAAATTCTGTTTTTAGTTCATCAGTTTGTTCTATGAGGTTCAGATGTATCGTTATTGTGGGTTCCTGGCCATTCCAGTCTGTATGGTAATGAGATGGCTGACGTATGTGCTAAAGAGGCAACTTGTGGAAAATCAGACTGCAGTGTTTTAAATATTCCTCTTTCTGTCTCGGAAGCTAATAGTATTTTATCAAATGCAGTTTGAAAAAAAACGACAGGAACAATATTTGAATGATGCTCGCCTGAAACACATATGGGATGTGACTATTCCTGGGAAACAATGCATTAATCCCCCGGACTAATCCCAGTAAGAAACTAATTCACCGACTGCGGGTTAATGCATGTTTGGGAAGATTTTTTAATCCTCCCCCTGTCTGTGTTTGTGGTTTTCAGCTTGACATAACTCATTTCTTATTTGAATGCACGAACACAGGAACTTATTTTCAATCACTCCATGAAAAGATCATACATCAGAATATGTTGCTTACGCTTCCAAGTGTATTGCAGCCGACTGGAGAGACTGGCTGGGCAATGACTCTAGCATCTGCACGTTTAATTAAAAATCATCAGATTAGAAAGTTTTTTGTTTGTTTGTTGTTGTTTTTTTTTATAGTATTTGATAATTTTAAGGCGTTTTAAACCTTTCTTGTCAGTTGTTTGTGCGCGCGCGCGCGTGTATATATATATATATATATATATATGTGTGTGTGTGTGTGTGTGTGTGTGTGTGTGTGTGTGTGTGTGTGTGTGTTATAATATATAAGAGAAAAGGGAGGATGGAGGATGGAGCCGAATGTGTCAGTATAATTGTGGGTTATAACTATAATTTCATGACCAGCCGCCGTGGCGAAGTGGTTAGCGTCGCGGACTCCCGGCTGGGAGGTCGTGGGTTCGAATCCCATCAGAGGCATGTGGGTTTTTTCTGCCCCGACCGGCTCCTACCCAGAGAGTTGAGTTTGCTGCGGACTCAGTTGGGAAGACTGGGACCACACAGTCGAGTTTCATCCACTTAATGGATGCGTTTCTGAGAGTGTTGCTCAAATTTCCTGACCAACACTGCAGGTGCCTGTATCTCTCGGGCCTGGTTGACGCCGGGATATATTATGAATGGAAGCGTAGAGTACAGCCCTGTCATGTAGTCTCAGACCGAAATGGAAATCCGTAGCATCATCTTCATCATCATCATCCTCATTCTCATCGGTCAGCATTAAAAAAAATGTCCCAAGTTCAGTGGCCCTTCATGCCCTGCACTCATGGTGACCTCAGTTTCGATGTCCTCTCCACGTCTGTGGCCTGGGTTGGTTCCGTCGGGGTCACCGTATCGGCGAGTCCATGGGGGCTGTCGTTGGACGGACGTGGTGGCGCCCTCCGGAGGGAGAGCTCACTCACGCCGGCTCCGCGACTAAGCAATTACTGTCGTCAGTAGGGGGCTTAGTAGGTGGTGTCCTGCGTATGTTAGATCAGAACAGGCGCCACTGAACACCACCGAAGTGACTCGGCAGCAGTGCAGTGTCTCCTCCGGTGGGTTGCCTCTTGACGACTTGACATTGACTCCGCCCTGTGGATTGTCGGTGCCGGGGCTGCGGCGGGCCTGACCGGGCTGTGGCTGTGGACGGGGTGTCGGAATGAGCGGTGTGGGTGCACTGCCTCTGAAGTGGTGCAGAGGTTGGGACAGCAACAACAACAAAAAAAAAAAAAAAAAAAAAAACACTATAATTTCATTGTGGCATTACCTCAGATTTACAAGTAGAGCAAGGCTCTGAAAGAGCTGTCCAACTGTCACATGTAATTCGTCGGTCTAATCCAGTGTGAAATCTCTTTGACATGTGAGTGTGTGTGTGTGTGTGTGTGTGTGTGTGTGTGTGTGTGTGTGTGTGTGTGTGTGTGTGTGTGTGAGAAAGAGAGAGAGAGAGAGAGAGAGAGAGAGAGAGCACATATGCACATGTATTCTTGTGCCCATGTGTGTGTGTATATATGTGTGGGGGAAGAGAGAGAGAGAGAGTATAATGATAATTCTATTATGGATACAAAAAGGTATAAGAAGGGTTCTCGGGACGGGGTAAGTAGGAGTATAAGAGAGAGAGAAGAGAGTGATGTTCGTATGTTCATTGGACTTTGGTCGCCTTTCAATTCTATTAAAGTATCGTCAACCATTTCTTTACAATTTTCTAATCTCAAGAAAAATAATCCGACAGTGTGTCATATATTTATCTTTAACTGATTTATTTTCAATTTACTTCTTTAAATTGGTGTTACTTATTTTGTTTAAAATGTCGATACAACTTACGATTAATCTGACAATAAATGGTTTCAGTTCAGTCTATTTGCTATATGTCTGTCTGTCTGTCTGTCTTCTCTGTCTCCCTCTCTTTCTCTCTGTCTGTCTCTGTCTGCCTGTTTCTCTCTCTCTCTCTCTCTCTCTCTCTCTCTCTCTCTCTCTCTCTCTCTCTCTCTCTGCTATGCCATCCTTTAGTGGTTAATGGCTGGTACACGTATTTTAGCAACAACAATAAGTTATTCGCCACTTACAAAGTACGCAGCAATCCTCTCTCTCTCTCTCTCTCTCTCTCTCTCTCTCTCTCTCTCTCTCTCTCTCTCTCTCTCTCTCTCTCTCTCTCTCTCTCTCTCTCATTCCTCTCTCTCTCTTAGCTGATCCTCATTCCTTCTTTCCTTTCTCCCCCCCCCCCCCCCCCCCCCCCCCCCCCCCCCCCCCGTCTTTCTTTAAACATATGTTGTATTATCCGTTGTGTGTTGTTATGTATTCATTATCGTACATGTGTCGACAGATACTTTTGTGCGATGTTTTCTCTCCGTATAATTGTAGATACCTTTACTTTGTTTCAGGGATGGATGAAAAAAGCCAGTGACTTCGTGTTTACTCCTTCCGCTCAATAAACATTTCGGTCGTTCGTTCCTTTGTTCGTTGTCTCTAAGATAATCATCAAATTTCCCATTGGTAATGCCACCCTATACCAGTCCAAGTAAAATAACATTCTGGAACATTTTATTTGCTGATGTCATTTATGCATGTGCCATTGTTAGTAAATTTATGTATTTGTATAGTTGTTTAGACATTAAGCATTCGAACAAACAGACGTTTGGTTGTGTCAGAACGATTTCAGTGCCTTCAGTCGTGGCCATTGCCCCAGGATAGACAGAGAGACAACTTGCTGTCAGTGTCAAGGCATGAGAGAGAGAACACACACAGCTCTCGGACTGACAGCGTTTGATTGTTTTAGAGAGACCATGAACATTTCCGTGATTTTTTAGTCAGAAAGGTTTTGACCGTTTCAGATGTATTTTGATTTGTTTCTGTGATTTTTTTTCTCTCTCTAAGGTTTTGAATGTTTCAGATAGGATTTGGATTTGTTTCTGGTTGGATTTTGATTTGTCTTTGATTGGATTTTGATTTTGTTTCTGACTGGATTTTGATGTTTCTGATTGCATTTTGATTTGTTTCTAATTGGAATTTGATTTGTATCTTTGATTTATTTTTCAGAAATATCTTGACTGTTTCGAAGTGATTTTTTCTGTTTCAGTGATTTTTTTTTTCTAAGGGAAAGACAGTGGTCTTTCTAATGCTTTGGTTTATTTCATTGCGATTTTCATTGTTTCAGTGCTGTTGATTGTTTATTGATGTTTAAAGACAGGGTGATGTATGACTGTTTATGTTGACTGTTTCATGATGTTTAAAGGGGTTCTCACCCATTTTTTACAAATCTACTTTGCCCAAATACACGGTTTCGGTATGTGGTCGTATTGCGAAACCCAGCCCCGAATCAGCCGCCTGTGCTCTCATCTTGCAGCGAGAGCAGCATTTCCTGCGGATTGAGAAAGCGAGAGGCTAAAACAGGAACGAGAGCCTCGATTTCGATAAAAGGGGGGTTCCCGATTGATGACGTCGAAAAGCCAAGTCGCTCTTCGTGTTCAGCTGAAGTGAGATGGGGTGAATGTGTGCTGTGCCTTGCTGCGGAATTTCATCAGGAAATAAGCAAAGAGTAAGCGTTCATGCTTTTCCAGGTGCTTCCAGCCAGTTTAGGCGATTGTGGATAAATTCTATCACCACAACGAGGGAAGATTTTGTTCTTCGGGACAGTTAACATGGCATTTGCAGTCGTCACTTCGAAGAGCACAGTTTCCAAGACCAACACACCTGGAAGGTAAAGGTGGAAGCTGGAATTCGGGTCCGAAGACAGCTGAAAAGAGGATCCTGTGCCAACTATTATAACAGAAAAATGTATTAAGCACACTCTGTTCATTCACCAGCTGCAAGTGCAAGCCTCAAACGCGACTGACACGGATTCTGTCAGGAGCAAGAGAGCCAAACTGAGAAACGTAAAGAAGGTAAGGTTTGTGGAATGGGTGGTTGATCTTTTTGTGTTTTCATTTCATTCTCAGTGCATGGTTGGTTGTAAAGATAGTTGTTGGTTTTTGTAGAGTGTTGGCATCAAACTGAAACATACATTGTTACTTTCAGTCACACATGCCAGAATCAGTGGCAGTCAGTCAGTCAGTCACACTGCCTGCTGCCACTGAAACTGTTGCATTTTTGTGATTAACTTTTTCCTCCCTGCTGTTGCTGTTTCCAACAAAACTGAAGTTATGATTCTTATTAACAAGAAAGTGTCCATGTCCACAAATAACAGCTTGTTGGACTCCAGTGAATAATAGTTAGGGTTTTTATTTTTCAGGACATTGCTGAACATCAGCACCCTGCAAGTTCAAGTTTCCGCCCAACAACCATGTGCTTTAGTAGGTGAATTATTCATCAGTATTTGGGTACAGGATGGTGACTTAGTGTGCATTTTAAGATATATGCAGGTGTGATATGTCGGTATGCTATCAACTGTCCTGGTGACTAAGAGAATAATGAGCTTAGATCTGCAGCTCAGATCTGATGTACGGCACGTCACGCATCAGTTTTTTTAATTAACAGCCAGAATCTTTGACTGCAATATATTGTAAAAGACCCCTCAGATTCTAACTGTCATTGTGGGACTTCAGTATAAGTGGAGAGAGTGGGACTGAAAATGAGGATGTGTAAAAAAAAAAAAGGTGTGTGTGTGTGTGTGTGGGGGGGGGGGGGGGGGGGGGGGGGGGGGGGGGAAAAAGTGAACAGCTATTGAAAAGATTTCTACAGCAGGGAAGAGAATGAGTGTGATGATGAAGTAGCTGACATACTCCTGTTCAAAGAAAAGGCGTTATCTGATAGATCTGAACAACTGAAGGAAAATGTGGTTTATCACTTAATCATTTTACAGTTATTTACATACCACGGTAATGTGTGTGTGTGTGTGTGTGTGTGTGTGTGTGTGTGTGTGTGTGTGTGTTTGTGTGTGTATGAACAGATGTATACATGTGCATGTGTATATCATGTACTATCTGTGTCGTGCGTATGTGTGTACATGTACATGATACGGTCAACCTGTAAAATGTCTACCTCAGTTAAAACTGCAAACATGGAGGCCACGGTCAGCCTAGTGGATAAGGCGCTGGACTCATGACCAAAATGTCGGTGGTTCAACCCCGGGTTGGTCTTGGGAATTCTCATGTGGAAATTTTCTTGTTAAAATGACCATAGTTTACCCCCGATATCCACCCTGGCCCGCTGGTGTCAGGTTAAGACGATCCAGCCGTCTGCATATCCTTAATTTGGGCGTGGACGTTAAACAAAACAGACAGACAAACTGCAAACATAGAGTGAAGAAACCCTTTAAAATATTAATCAAATTGGGAACCCTGATTATTATCTCAAGTAAAATTTGGGAGCTTCTGCTATTGTCGCCTCGAGGTGTTGGCGGTTATACGTCACTTGTGGAATCCCCGACTCTCGTCTCTTTCCGTACTGTGCTCGGCAATCTCCGTGGCGAGTCACGATTTGGCTACTTGCACGACCCGAAACAC
>JADBJO010032183.1:5000-15955 GCA_016801955.1 Conus betulinus | reverse complement strand
GCGAGGCAACGCCCTTTTTGAAGAGGACTCAGATAGTTGCGTTTTTGGCAGTCAGGGTGTATCTCACTTGTTAGCCATATTTTTAAATCGCACGCGGGAATCGCCCTCCTACCTATAGGCGGACTGTAATGTTTATCAGCGCTAGTAAAGGTTTTAAAAACAAATCCGTTGTTTTCTTATTTTTTCTGTATAGCTTGTGATTGGATAGGGTGATAGGAGGAAATGTTTTCAGAAATATAGATAGAAAGAAGGGGAAACACTCGTTTTGATGAGTGATGGAAAAAAGAAGTGGCGTTAGCTAATTGTGGGCATTAGATGGAAACAAGATTTGTTTATGTAGATTAATGCATTAAAAAATAAATGATAGTAAGCTCCCGGAAGAGTGACGATGGGAAAACTATCATGCAATAAATTATTTCAAAAAGTCGGTTGATAAGTATTTAAAACCGTCCTTTGATATGAAATTAAGGAAATACTTTATGTGTTGCTACAACAAGAGTGATTTATATTTCCTTTCCTTCATATGAGGTTTAAGGGGCTGTTAATGATGCGAATGAATTACGATTTATGAGTGAGTGAATCTTGCTCTGAGATGGAGTGATTATGTGAAATGATAAAAAAAAATTGGTCAGGATGACAATGGACGAAAGAAAAATCGTTAATTATGTGCAAATTATTATATTCTTGGTTTATCGTAAAAAGGTCTATTGGAAATCCTTTGCCCCCCCAATGTGTAAAACGTGAACTTCTCGAAAAGAGAGATGTTCTACTGTGGATATGTGAGCAGGAAATGCGCGATTTCGCTAAGGGCAATATTCCCCAAAGTTCTGTTGTGAATATAAAGTAAACTGTTGTTTATAAATATGATTAATTAACCATGATAATATAAGCCATTGTTAAATAGGGCTAGATAATTAGGTAGTTATCAGTTCCCCCAAGGTAAAGTCGTTGTCCTGGTGTGACTGGAACTAGCTGCCAAACTGGCCTAGGAGATTTGGGGACGGTAGCCTGAGTCTACCCATGTCTCCGCCCTGCTGAGTGTGTGTGAAGAGGTCGACGCGGGGTCCCATACCCAACTTGTGGGGTCCATGTGCCAAGCGCCGGTTTTTTTTTTGTTTTTTTTTTTTTTTTATTTGTTTTTTTTTGTTTTTTTTTTTTTCTTTGAATTTGAATCAGTGTGACCGGTTGGCCCGCCTTGTTGCGTGTGTGTGTGATGTGTGTGTGTGTGTGTGTGTGTGTGTGTAGTGGGTGTGGGTCGTTGCGTGCGTGTGTGTGTGTGTGTGTGTGCGTGTGTGTGGTGTGGTGTGTGTGTGTTGTGTGTGTCTGTGTGTTCAATTATTATGGCTGTTATTAGGGATCGGCAAAGATCACGAGGCACCATATTTTGCCCTTAAATCTGGAAAGATCCCTGGGGTGGCCAAGGGAGACCAGAATTGATAGAGGAAAGTTGCACTACTTCCAGCCATGGATGATAACAATGTTGACCAATGTGCAGGGGTATCGCGACATTCATGTGTCCGCCCACCAGGACTGTGCTGATCATCGAGCTGAAACATTGTGTTCTCATCCGGAACAGTCAGGCACAAGGTTTACAAGGAGAGACGTAATTGTAATCGTTCATGGTGACTGAACTGCCCATGGTCTGGTATCCCCGACACACACGGGACGAAACATTCTGTGGCTTCTACTGTAATGAGGACCATTGATACCCATAATTCTGACCAGTGATGCAAATGTCTTGCTCTTTTCAAAAGCGAAGTAACGCGCGAAAATTAAGGCATTTCCGACGATGGAAAGGCATCCCCTCAGAAAATCTGTTTTTTTGTAAGGTAAGTATTGAACCCTAATATCCTGCTGCACACGACGTTGACACAAATCCTAAGACAAACACACGACGTTTACGACCTCCTAGGTCTTCTTCCGGTAAGCATATAACAGACACCCAGGGATTACAACAATGAAGATCGAACGGTCACTTATCTTGCCAACTCTGTGCTCCGCGCAGTATGGGCGTGTGGATGAAAACCCCAAGCGAGTCAGTATTCACATTTAGGATAACACAGGTATGGGTGATCTTCATTTTTTTTTTTCAAATTATTCATCGAAAGAAGAAGGGTCTCTCGGGTCATCTTGCTTTTTGGCCTTGTGCTTGGCTTGTAATGTGGGGACACACGTTTGTTTTTTTACATAGTCAAAACCAGATTTGGTCGCACGCGTTTTGGCCACTTCTAGTGAATAACACTCTTTTTTTTTTTTTTCTTTCCCCGTCTAGTTGTAAAAAGAGGAGCATATATTGGGAATGCTATTATTTATTTTTTTCTTCCCGCCTTCATGTAAAGATCTTTTTCAGCATTTCTTCCTTATCTTGATATTTGTTTTCCACTTTCTTTACGTCACACTGGCAGTATGTTTCCCAGAAGTGCATCAATCCGTTGCCCTGCTAAGGCCCGCAACACCAAGCAAGTGGGTGTGTAGGCACTTGTTAATTAGAAAGCCTTTCTTTGAGTTTTGGTGGGTTTTCATGCCAATTCATAGATCCAGTGGACGGCCAAAACCGGTATTGGCACACAGTTCGTTTGAATATTTTCCATCATTATGTATTGCTGTTGAATGTTAAATGGCTGGATGGTGCTTTGGTGTCATGGTAATTGCTGCTAAGAGAAAATTATCATATAATAGCACGACGCCTCAAGGCAGGTAGTCTTTAACCATTCGTGATTTTGTCATCAGCATTTGTAAACTTCGAAGGTTTTTTGTTGTTATTCATTTACTTACTCCTGTTTTATCATATTCAGTGGTCTTCTTCATTTGTTTATTATGGTAATAATGCATTTATTTATTTGTTCCAATTCCCATTGGTTTCTTTATTACACCAGTGATTGGGTGGGGTGGGTGGCATTCAACACAGGAGGCACAATCCGTTTTTACTGTATTCTTTAATCGAGTCGTGGAGCACTTCTAAAACGTTTACACGATTCCAGTTAAGTCGGCAACGACAAAACGATGGTGCTGTCGACACAAACATAGAAAGAGGTATTAAGCTACGTTCGGGCAAAATGAGTCAAAATATAAATAGGGTTCATCGAATGAAGTTATTGAGGGGACGTGTAGCATGCGACTCATCAGTAGGATACATGTGTATGGGTGTATGCGAGGCGTGCGGGGGGAGGGGGGGGGGAACGAGAGAGAGAGAGAGAGGAGAAGGAGAGGAGACGAGAGAGAGAGAGGGAGGAGAGGAGGAGAGGGAGCGAGAGCGAGGAGGAGAGAGAGCGTGCGTGCGTGCAAGCGTGCGTGCGTTTGGTGGGGTGTGATGTGTGTGTGTGTGTGTGGTGTGTGTTGTGTGGGTGGTGTGTGGTGTGAGTGAGTGAGGGCTGTGTGTATGGTGTGGTGTGTGTGTGTGTGTGTGTGTGTGTGTGCTGTGTGTGTTGTGTGAGTGAGTGAGTGTCGTGGGTATGTGTGTTGTGTGTGTGTGTGTGGTGTGTGTGTGTGGTGGTGTGTGCGTGTGTGAGTCTGTGTGAGTGCGGGCGTTGCGTGCTGTGTCGAGACAGCGGTGAGTGCAATGCGATGCGTGATGGTGTGTGTTGTGTGTGGTGTGGTGTGTGTTAGTGTGTGTGTTGTGTGTGTGTGTGCGGGTGTGTGGCGTGCGGTGCGTGCGTGGTTCGTGCCGTGGTGGTGTGTGGTGTGTGTGGTGTGTGTGTGTGGGTGTGTGTGTGTGTGCTTTTGTGCAATTGCATGATTATTGTCTAGGATGAAATTGTTTTATCAATGGTATATTTGTTTTTGTTTTCTTTTTTGTTTCCTTGGTTAATGAGGAGGTGAAAAAAAGGAAATGATTTTGATGCGGGCATGTGTCATGCAGATGTTGAAGGGAAAGCAAGCGCAAAGCGCGACTATCGCAAGTACCTCGGGGTACATCAGGAACTTTGAAATGAAAACGACGACAAACAAACGGCAATGTTGATGGAGAGAGAGAGAGAGAGAGCAGAGAGAGAGAGAGGAGAGAGGCAGAGAGAGGAGAGATGAGGAAGAGAGGGAGAGAAGATGAGAGGAGAGAGGAGATAATATAGACCTACACTGGACGCACGGTATAGCCTGTTCAAATGTCAAACCACATTGCCGATGTTAAATATGTATAGCATCCACCCACCCCACACCCCCCCACCCACACCCAGAGATGTTTTCCACCAGATGTTACATTTGATATCATCGAAAGAAAAGTAAATTTGAATCCATGAGCAAAGTTAATCGCCTGATTCAGTGATGAAACATTTGTTTTTATGCGGGGGTCGGGTTCAGATTCGCTCCTAGTCTCGGGCTTTTGCTGTATATGCTGTTCCGTGTTGTGCCATGCAGGGTATGACATGGTGGTCTGCATTGAAAAGGACAGACGTCAGTACTGCTTGATTAGGCATACATTTCGACAACTTTTGAACAAAGAGAGAGGAGAGAGGAGAGCGAGATGTGGGTGAGGGAGAAGAGAGCCGAGAGAGGAGGGGAGAGAGAGAGGAGGGTGCGGAGAGAGAGGAGAGTGGAGAGAAGAACCAGGGGGGAGAGGAGCGAGGAGAGAGAGAGACAACCAATATAGGAGTGTAGTGATCATTGCAAATGTTGTAAATTTTGGGTAAAATATATAGTGGAAAACTGGAGGTGGTATTGGTCATATGTATTTATCATTGCGATTTTATTTGAGTGCCTATGAATTCCAAATTAATTCTTTGTCAAAATGAGTTGGTGGTAAAGTGGTTGTTGTGGGTTGTACTTTAGTTTCACGTTGCTTTCATTGGCAGATTTGCATTGTTGATGTCAAGATGCTTCTTGGTCTGGAGGGTTGTAGTTTGCTGGTCGGTTGGTTTGTTTTTTTGCTGGTATTTCATATTTCATGCATTCGTTGTTGCATTAAGGAACTGGCTTCGTAGGATTAGCAGGCAAGCGAATGGAAAAATGGCTAACTATTGTCAACCGTTTTCGCGTTGTAAAACATAGAATCACTTGTTATTCCGTTGTTATTGTTAGTATCATGGCATGCTATCGACTCTCTCTCTTTCTCTCTCTATTCTTTTCTCTAGTCTCTCTCTCATCTCTCTCTATCTCTATCGTCTCATATCTATGGTGTTTGTGTGTGTGTGTGTGTGTGTGTGGTGTGTGGTGTTGTGTGTGTGTGTGTTTGTGTGGCGTGTGTGCGTGACGGCATGTCTGCGTTGCGCGGCGTGAGAGTGGTATATGTGGATGTGTGTGTGTGTGTGTGTGTGGGTGGTGATGTGTGTGTGGTTGTGTGAGTGTGTGTGTGCGTGCGTGAGTGCGTGCCGTGAGGGTGAGTGCGTGTGTGGTGGGTGTTGTGTGTGTTGTGTGTGTGTGTGTGTGTGGTGGTGACTGATGTGCGTGCGTGCGTGCGTGCGTTCGTGTGCGGAGCGTGCGTGCAGTCCGTGAGTGCGTGCATGCGTGCCTGCGATGCCGTGGTGTGTGGTGTGTGTGTGTGTGTGTGTGGGTGTGTGTGTTGTTTGTGTGGGTGTGTGTGTGTGAGTGTGTACGGCACGCGCGCGCGCGCAATGATTGTAGTGGCTGTTAGACCGCTTCGAACTGACATTAACAGAGAAAGCTGTGTTGCGCCGTGACAGATGGCTGTCCTCATTTTGCAGATTTTTTCCAGAAGTCGACACCTGGCTGGCAATGGATAACAGAGAGAAACCAGGATCAGAAGCCGCGGGATTAAAAGCGAGGAAATAGCAGGCATAAACAAAGAGTGCGAAAACCACAGGCGAGATGAACAACTACCCAGTGACAATGAGATATTTTTTTTTTTTAAGGGATGCTAGGATGAGATAGAGATGATCACGAGAGGATAGGCTGATCACGGAGCAACTGATAATGAATATTAAATCATTTACTGAACAGCAGATGGAACCACCGAGTTACGTGTTGTGAATGGGCAGATTTGCGTACTCCGAACCAGATCCCACTTTTGTTTCTTGGAGGTGAACTCCTCCTTGGCAAAGGTCTTCAGCAGTTGTCCACATGCCACCCATGGTATAGCAACATTGTAGACCAAACGACAGTGTTGACAGTATACTAACTGAGGGAGGATGTGAAACATAAGGAATGAATGATGGAGCACTGACGTGGGCCAGGATAAAAACGCAGAAACATTGAAGTAAAGAGAGAGAGAGAGAGAGGAGAGAGAGAGAGAGAGAGAGAGAGAGAGGAGAGAGAGAGAGAGGTGCACGTGTGTGACGTGCGTGCATGCACGGGCCGCGCGCGGGCGCGCGCGCACGTGTCGGGTGTGGTGTTGTGTGTGTGTGTGTGTGTGTGTGTGTGTGTGTGTGTGTGTGTCTGTCTGTTCTGTCTGTTTGTCTGTATCTGTCGATAGCCTATAGAGATAGTACATCATTCTTTTCTGACTATTTTTCTCATGATTCCGAAACTTTTAATACACATTCTATATTTGGGTACATATCCAAAAGATTGAAAGCAAAAAAAATCCTACACTGATATAACAACAATAGTGACTGCTCGTAAATCTGCAATGGTGGTAAAGGAATAAAAACGCGAACGGCGAACACTAACTAAAAAACATTTTGTTACCTATCACATAATCACCTTAAAAAAAAAAACCAAAACCCTAATTATTTAGAAGACAATAAACTATTATATACATGAAGGACAAAGGTCAGTTTCACTCACGCACACACACACACACCCACACACACCCACACACACACACACCACACACACACACACACACACAACACACACCCACACAAAGCACTCACGCACGCACGCACGCACGCAGCACGCGACACGAATGCACGCACAAGGCACGACACAAGAACGGATACTAAAGTACCATCTGTACCCAACAAATAGGGGTATACATCATAAGATCACAAGCCAGCAGCTAAATTATCTTGGAGTATGGCTTTTCCTATGATTTGATTAATGAAAATAAAAAGGAGTTTTTTTGCAGGAAGAAAAGAGGGGGGAAAGGAGGAAAGAGAACACACAAGGGGAAAGGGAAAGGGAGGAGGGGAGGAAAAGAGGGGGGGGGGGGGGAAGGAGGGAAAGAGAGGAGAGGGTGGAGGGGGAAAAGTAATCTTGCAAGCAAAAGCAAACAGCAATGGATTGAAACATTGATTGAAAAAAGCCATGAGAAGGACAAAGTAGTCAAAGTAGAGGGGTGTAGAGCTCAAAAAAAACCAGATGTATATGAACGCACCCACCACCTCTAGGATATGCTGGGGTCACAACAGAGGAAATATCATGTTATGGCGCCACCAGTATGGGCTTCCCTTATGTAGGTCGCAACGGTTAAGTTCTGTTTCAAAGACGGAGACGTGAAGAGGAACTTGAGGGAGGAAAATGAAGCAAAAAATTTGAACAGAGAGAGGCTTAGTAATGCCAGGTCCAGACAAACCCCCAGTCTGTAGGTCTGTAGTCCTCTTGGCGGGGGTTTAACTAACCCCCTCTCTTTTTCAAAAGTTATGTCTTCAGGGTTCTGGTTCACTTCGGGTGAGCGGTTTTTAATGATGTTGTTATGCCTTGTTTTTGTCGAGGTATATTGAGGGAGAACAATAGAAATATCATCAGCCGATGGGAGGTGGCCACCCCAGAGGTAAGAATTGAAGAGCCGAGCCCCAGAGGCGCAAAGAGGGGCATCAATTGTGCATGGATTAAAACTGTTGAGAGACCTACGATGTTTCTAGGGGTCAGTTTTCGCTCTTCAACCTCCTTCAGCCAGGTTTAGGAAATCTAGACACTCCTCTAAGAAAGGGAAATCCTCTGAAATATACTATTAAAATAAAAAAAAAAATCATAACAATTCTTCCTTAATATGACTCTGGGGGGGCTGGTCGGGCAGAGATAACGTCGCGAGGTTCGTTTGATGTCGTAATATATTAGGTCATACAATTATGGGTCAATGGTTTTCCAAAACTGCAATGTTAATACCTTATAATTTTCATCGCCTGCTGTTAAAATTGGGACCGACTAGTAGTCTACGATAGACGAAATGTTCCCCTCACATACACACTGAGATTAGATCGAGGGGAAAACGTTGTGGTCCAGGTGGTCAATCTAAGCTTCGATCAAATTATCTGTGCTGTATAAACTTGGCAGGACGGTAATTATGTCACAACATGAACAACCTCCACGTTGTTGTTTACTTGGCCTACCCAGAAAGACAATAATCTCCCAACACTAGCATAGCATGGTGGTTCCCAAAATCATCCTAGCAGACAGTATGTCCATACACTAAGCTTTTGGTTCACGCATAACAAAAGCAAAGTGTCCTACCTGAGGTTTTATAGTAGCAGCACACTTTCAAAACTGTAGAATATTAGACGACATTCCATTGCCAGGAATGTATAACTGAAGTTGTTTTAAACATGTTTTAAAATATCTCTATCTTGAAATAAAACCTGGGGTCGACTATCACGGATCGGAAGAACAAAACATGCATTCAAAAGCAAACTAGAAAATGAATGACATAGTCGTGACTTCTGGGGGTGAATGCCACAACAAAGACGGCCTCAAAAACTGTACTTTTACAAGAAAGAATGAACATGACTGTGAACAGTACCGAGCACCTAGAACATTACTAGAGACAGAGAGATTGAGAGAGAGAAGAGAGAGAGAGAGAGAGATGGTGGCGGAGAGAGAGAGGAGGGAGAGAGAGAGAGGAGAGAGAGGAGAAATGTGAAGTGTATGTTGATCTTTCAGATAGTGTGCATATCTGTGGTCTGTACATATCTAGTTGAACACTAGGGCTGGTATGATCAATAGTGATGCCCAGCATATTAAAGCATTAAACAAAAACAAAACAAAACCAAACAAAAAACTCACACCAAGGTGAAACAAAAAAAAGGTCGGTTTGACCAATGTTTAACGAACGAAAAAGGTGGTTTTTTTTTCACGTGATCTCGATGAAGGTACGGTTCGATAAAGATAGCTGCAACTCTCTCTCTCTCTCTCTCTTTCTCTCTCCCTCTTAATCCTCTAGCTCTCTCATCTCCTCTCTCTCTCTCTCTCTCTCTCTCGTTGAATACACCCACACACCACACACACACACACACACACACACAACACCCACACACACACACACACACACACACACACACACACACACACACCAAAACATAAAACAGCCATACCAGAAAGGTTAGACACACACACACCAACACACCCACACACACACAACACCACACACCACACACACACACACACATATAATATATATATTTTTTTTTTTTTTTGTGTTCGTTGTTTGTTGTTTGTTTGTTTTTTCGGGTGGCTGTGTGTGTGTGTGTGTGTGGTGGTGGGGGGGGGGGGTCTTTTTGTGATTTTGTTATTTTATTTCATGACTTTGGGAACAAACAAGAGTTATCAGCTATTGGATGGGGGGGGGCTGGGGGCCCGGGGGGGGGGGGGGGGGGGGGGGGGTCCATTCTATGTATGTGATTTTAGTAAAGGAATCAAATTTCGATTATGCTCGACAAAAACCAATCTATTGACAAGCATGACTACAACCTAATTCACCTACTTCCACTGTTATACCACCACGCGGGCTACTCACCCCCCAATTATAATTTTTCAATTCTTTCAGATCATTATCGGACACTTGACCACCTTTTCTAAAGATGGATAGAAATAGTAAATATCAGCTGCAGACACATTAGGGTGCCGAGTAGTATACTACAACCGTGGGTAGAGAGAGAGAGAGGAGCTTGAGAGAGAGAGATAGAGAGAGACGAGAGAGAGAGAGAGAGTTGATCGGGATAGAGGAGAGGCGAGAGAGACGGGGCCTCACCTCCGAGAGAGAGAGAGAGAGGAGGACCCCCCCCTCTTTGGGAGAGAGAGACATGGTCGAGGAAAAGAAGGGGGGGAGGGGGGGTTAAACAATGGTTTTCATCACCTTGTCATCTGTGACAGTACACAGATTGTCTTTCCGGCCAACAAAACCATAAACGTGTGTTACAGACATGAAGTCTTGTCGGAAACGGCATTCTTTGATGATGGACCGTAACTTGCTGTTCAGGTGGTGCCTTCACATGGCTTGAATGCGTGAGTGATCAATTATCTGGTCATTCATCCACGTGTCTGCTCATGTATGTATTCCCTTTCTGGTTTATTTTCTAATTTTCTGTTAATAAACTCCAGAGAAAACTGGAAGCGTCTCCATGCCATGTCTCACAAGTCTGGGCTGACGCTTTCAGTGGGCTGCCTTTATTCAGACATGGGGGTGTGGCAATCATTTTTAGTTGTACACTTTATGCTAAAAATCACAGGTGGTGGACTAGTCTCTTTCCGTTATTTCTGTATTTGTGTTCATGGCAATATGGGCTAGGATGGACATCGCTATCGCTTTAGTATATTCACAGGAGTTACGACTTTATTGTATGTTCATGATCTATTTTCAAACACACGGAAGCATTATCTTTTTAAACTCTGATCTAAACTTCCTACCCATCAGACAATACAGATAAAAGTTGATGGCGCTATGCTGCGTACCACAAAAAATAACTGAGGCCATTAAATATCTTGTATTTTCCATACAAGTATGGGGTCTTCGTCATCAACAGACAAGAAATAATCACGTATCATAACGGGAACTGACAGGAGAATAAAAGACACCACACTGACGATATAAGGGTCACAGTCAATGCACACACACTGCTGTTTTCCTGGAATTTCAGCACTGTAGCTTGCTGTACAGGGAGACGCCTGCTATTTCTCGCACAGATCCGACAAGTTTGCCCAGAAGAATGCGATTACTAAGCACCAACAGCACGGAAGGTAGAAGACAAAATTGAACGTGAATCCACCCAAGGCCAAACCTCGTAATAAAACCACTCATATGTTTTGATTCAACTTCACAACAGGTGTCGGGACAGTAATATGCATCACGTCAAACCAAAAAAGAACATGACAGTTGATCAGAAAGTGATGACGATCAGTAAGATGGC
>JADBJO010032182.1:12500-15957 GCA_016801955.1 Conus betulinus | reverse complement strand
CGTCAGGATGTTTTGGGGCGCCTACTGCCGGTGTTATTGGCCTGATGTCACTGTTTGCACGTGCGGATTGGCTGCAATGGTTTGCATAGTATTAACCATTTTTTCTGTTGACATAGGTTGCATCTTTTGAAATGTTGTTGTATGGTGATGCCCTTTTTATGATTTTCCAGGATATGTTGATATATTATATATTATCGGTATATAATATATATATATATATATATAAAGATCGATAGATAGATAGAGGAGATAGAGCGGAGAGCGAGAGAGACTCTGAGAGAGAAAAGAAAGCAGAGAGCGAGAGATTATGAAAAAAATTAAGGAACGATAGAGAGATTTGAATGAGGACGAAAGAAAAACAAGGAAGAAAGCAAACAATTGAAGTTAGGATAAAGAAAGATGATGAGACTAAAAGGATGAAGAGCCGTGGGAGGAAACAAACTTTAAAAAAAAAATAATCCTAGATAAACCGAGAACACAACCCAAGTGATGACAGACTGGTGACAAAGTAGTGTAAAATTTCATTAAACTTTTTTTTTGCACAGGAACTACTGATAGAGTATCGGAAAATCTCTTCAACTCAGAGAGAAAGCGAATCGTGACAGTGCTTGAATAAACGGTAATCATAAGGCACCTGAGAAGCTGTGAAAAGAAATGCAGAAAAAGTGCAGACTCGAATCAGTAGAGAAGGATGAGGCAGAACTATAAATAAGTAAACAATAAACACGTAGGGTAACGCTTGCTCCCATAAAAAACCTAACACAGAGTAAACGTTTATTCAAGACTGGCACTCCTTTTAAACTTGAATAAAGTCAGACAAGTACAAAGCACAATCTAGTAGTGGGGGAAAGACAAACGCATGACAATACAACCCCTCCGGGTCCATCACAGTATGACTTCGTAAAGGATTTGAACCTTATTGGGGGGGGTGGGGGGGGGGGGGGGGGGGGGGGGTGGGGGGGTGGGGGGGGACGGGGGGGGGGGTGGTAACGAAAATGAGAACATGAAATTAAGAACGTATATATTGTATAAATATGAAAAACTCTTCACTAGCTGCATGAGGTAAACATTGCAAGTCCTCTCGAAAGCAGATCTATTTGTATTGCCTGCTCCTTGGCCTTATTCGCGATCCGCTGGGTCGAACCCATCAGGGAGACCGGCTGATTGTGTCTGTGCTCCTGCCGTCACAATGACGCGCCACCACAGTCCACAACACTGCAGTGTTCTCACCACCAAGGGTTAAAAAATATTCCAACAGCACCCCCAAAGCAGCCAGCGAACATAGCACATTTACAATAAATTGGGGGTACGTTAATTGTAGGTTTCCATTTTGTCTTCATCTTTATCCCCGCCGCCGCACCGCCCACTCCCCCTTAAGTCCAATCTTTGCCAGTCCTTACTGTGATGACGGAGGGGTTGTTGGCCTCGCTTGTTTGTTCCCCCACTATCAGATTGTTTTGTCTTTGTATTCGTCTGACTTTATTCAAGTTTAAAGGCTGTGCCAGTCTTGAATAAAACTTACTCTCTGTTAGTTTTCTTCGCCTTGATGGGAGCAAGATTTACCCTACTTGTTGACTTTTACTCTTCCCTGCCTCATTTCATTTTCAATTTTATAACTAAGTAGTCAAGAACCAAACCAACGGAATGAATAAATAAACAGAGAAGTTCATGTCTTCATTCAGTTGGTCAAACAACAACACACATGAGGAAAAAAAAAGGTCCAGAATCCATGCACATGAACCTCTTTGACATTGAGCAGTTTGATGATCACGCTCACCCCGAGGTCTGTTTCTTGCTGTCGACATAAAGTACATGATCTTTCTAACTTTGCTTTTTTTTATATTAAATCTACTTTCACACAAGATATGTATTCCTTCTCATCCTCTCCGCTCATCTCTACTGCTGAAAGTCTCTGCGCAAAAGCACACTATTTGACCCAGCAAGCAAAGAGTTTTGTCTTGTGGTGCAGATTCTGTTTGCTCTCTTATTATCTTTGTGTAAAAAATGATAGATGAAAGTTCTGAGAAGGTTTTAGTAAACGCAAACGATGGTGTGTCGTAAGATGTGTTCCTTTGAGACTAAAGATTGCGAACTGGCCTGAACGAAAGAAGATGCTGTATGTTTCGCAACATGACTAGACACGTCTTGTTGTCCTTTTTTTTTTTTCTTTTCATTCTTTTACTTTATATCCCTCCCACCACCCTCACCCCCCACCCCAGCCTTCTTTTATTTTTCCTGGGGAAAAAAAGATCAAGGAAAGCGTTAAGTGTTACTCTATAGTATGACATGACAACTGTCACGCGATGATGGCCAAATAACCCAGTACAATCTAGAACAATTTACACTATAACCATTTTAAGACACCACTCAGAAAACACCTGGTTTCGAGCGTTCGACACCTCCTGTTTTTTTTCGGCAGCAATGACAGGAAGAAATAAGCTGAAAAATGTTAGGGAAAATCACAGGTATAGAGACATGTGGAAATTGAAACACTGACTTGACAGACCTATAGTTGGGTTAAAGGATTGGAATAGTGAAGCAAACACTAAGCTAAGCCCAAGAGTTTGCACAGTACATCACGGAAATGCACATACACGACCCAGACACACACACCCAAGTGCCCCTCGGCGCGCGCGCACACACACACACACACCTACACACAACACACACCACACCCACACAGCACGACACCCACACACCCACCACACTGGGGGCACACCACACCACACAACACACAACTAATACACACCACACACGCACTCACCCACGCATGCACCCACGCGCGCGCGCGCACAACACACACACATCTACCCAACGCATGTTACACACCACACACTCCACACACCACACAACATGCTATACAACACACACAACACCGCACACACATTGGCCACACCACACACACACATCACACACACACACACACACACACACAGCTGGCGATTGTAACGGGATGTTAAAGCAATGATGTGCTTCTTCAATAGGTGTCCCATCCATTAAATAAAATTTTGACTTGACTTGACACCCACGACGTAGGATGTTCCATAATTCCTAATAAATGTTGGTTCGTTTGAATACAATCAGGGGGCGGGGGGTGGGGTGGATCAAACCGAGCATTCGGGGTTGCAGCACACACTGTGGACACATACCACACACACACACCACACACACACACACACCACACACCCCACCACACACACACACACACACACTCACACACACACTTTTAGATAGCATCCACCCAATCAAGTTAAATCAAATACAGAAGGGACAAAGGGAGGGAAAAAAACTGAGGTGGGTGGGGATAGGTAGAATGTTTACACTTTATAGCACGTTATTCCCCATTCATCAAAATGATTTAAGACTCTTGACCAGGCAGAATCGTGTGTAACGTACGGCCACAAAAATGACGATATGTTCACCCACCACCTTTCCAAGCCGTGAGAATAAGCCAGGA
>JADBJO010032182.1:5000-7500 GCA_016801955.1 Conus betulinus | reverse complement strand
ATAATAAGTGTAAAAGGATGACGATTTATCCGCATTAACTCTCTCAGAAGCAGACAGAGCGAAAGTTGCACTAAACACACTGAAGACCCGCCTCACTGATTTGTCTCAGACAAACCCGGACAGCATGGCTAATTTCAACGTCTTTGCTGGAAAAACTCCGCTTTAACCCTCCGCCTAATCAAACATGCTTGTAAAGGGCGAGTAAAAAACAAACAACAAACAAAACAACAGCTCCTTTGTGCTCGCCGAAGGCCAGAATTTAGTTACCTTTAAACACGCGTCAAAGCGCCAAAGTGCGTGATGCACCATGGGAACGGCTCCTACAGCTCCCCCTAGCGGTTCAAGGGACAGTAACACACACCTTGAGGAAAACGACCTCGCTCTTTACCAGCCCTCTCTCCATATGCATACATTCCATCCAGAATATTTTGCCAGAAATTTGAGCTGTGATGTTTATTCTTCTTTTTTCCCTCCCTCCCCCCTCCTCCTCCCCCCTCCCCACTGATGTCACTGGGATTCCACGTTTTTTTCCCTGCCATTCTGTAAACCAGGGCGGGGCCAGCACGCTTATCATTGTTCTGTTCCAGACCTTGGTAAAGTCTATTATTCTACCAGTGTGAACAGGAACATTAATTTTAGTCAGAATGTGGTATGATTCGTATGCGAACCTCTCTCTCTCTCTCTCTCTCTCTCTCTCTCCTCTCTCTCCTCTCTCTCTCTCTGACCACACACACACACACACACACACACACACACACACACACACGCACGCACGCACGCACGCACGCACGCACGCACGCACGCACGCACACACCACACACAAACACACACACACACACACACACCACTGATTAAAAAAAAAACCCTGCCTGTTTTAAACACAAGACGAGAATGATAGTCTCACTAGAATACAGGAAAATGTTGTAAGAAAAAAAAACAAAACAAAAAGAACTTGGCAAAATGTTCACAGTTTATTTCACATTATCCCCCTATTCAACAAAAAAGATTTAGAGACAGTGTGACCAGGAATAATAACATACAAAAAAAAAAAAAAGATTTATCCATACTGGCTTTCCTCAGAAGCAGAGGAAGCGAAAATTTATATGCCCTAAACACACCGAAGACTGCCTGATTGATTTATCTCAGACGAGCCTGTATAGGCTGGTAATGCCATCGTCTTTGCTGGTAAAACAAAACCGCTTTAACCCCACCGCTTGATTAAAGAAGGCTTGTAAAATGCGCATCACTATAAAATACGCGCCAAAGCGCCACACTGCGTGATGCTCCGTGGAAACGGCGGCAGCCCCCCCCCCCCCCCCCTCCCCCACCCCCCCCCCCCCCCCCCCCCCCCCCCCCCCGCGTACGAGCTTAAGAGGCAGTAATATACAGCTTGAGATAAACGACCTGATCCTTTAGGGTCCTGTCTCTGTATGGCTCTATCCCATCCTAAGTAGTTTGCAACAAATTTCAGCAGTGATGTACTTCCCTCACTCACACACACAAACGCACACACACACACACACACACACACACACACACACACACACACACACACACACACACACACACACACACACACACACACACACACACACAACACACACACACACACACACACATTCATTTAATTGAGCTATTTGGATCGAGACAAGTAAAGCACTGTGTTATTCTCTGTTGTAAATTGCCGTTCCTAATACACTAGTCGTGCTCAAGAAGCGGTTCCTGTAATTGGTCAGATAGTTGGGCGTTTGGCAGCAAGTCCTAGGGTGATAAAAATATGTTCCTTTGTGTTAAAAAAATCTTTGTCTCGTGCTCACATTTAACTGGAAAGTGACAGAAACCAGTATTGTTTTTTTCCTCAGAGAACACACACACATACACACACACGCGCGCGCGCGCGCACTCTCGCGCATTCTCGAACTTACGCTCGCACGCACGCACACACGCACGCACGCACGCACGCACGCACACACACACACACACACACACACACACACACACACACACACACACACACACACACACACACACACGCACGCACTCACGCACGCATGCACGAACGCAGGCACGAACGCATGCACCCACGCACATGCGCATACACACACACACACACACACACACACACACACACACACACACACACACACACACACACACACACACACACACACACACACCAAGTTGGCAACAACAGTATACGTAGGGTGTGAAGGTATTGATCATGCTCTTTTCACTATATGTCTCGATTCATATTGTTGTTCTGTTATGCGTTTCTCTTCTGATGAATGTCATCGGTAATTGATCACAGTCTTGCAAATGGGCGTGATCACTTGACTGAAAGATCAATTTAATTCTCTCTCTCTCTCTCTCTCTCTCTCTCTCTCTCTCTCTCTCTCTCTCTCTCTCTCTCTCAAACATATATATATATATATATATATATATATATATATATATATATATATATAAATCTTTGCCAAGTCATTATTATAATGATGGAAGA
>JADBJO010032181.1:10000-15958 GCA_016801955.1 Conus betulinus | reverse complement strand
GCAAAGAGATCAAACCACAAATGGAAACATATTCTCTCAGTAATTTTCCTCATTGGCCTCATATGGGTAGACATGGTCCAGAGATTGTCTCAAAATTTACAAATTATAATCCGTTCTGAGCAGACGTCCTTGAAGCTTACAAACTTTTTTTTTAAATTACAAATGTCTGCCCAAAAAATTCCGCTGAAACTACTTGCTGAATCAGTTTGCTTCAACAAATGTACTCCAGTTGGGAAAAGACACATTGTCTCTTAAATGCTTCCAAACAAAAGTGTCTATTATTTCGCACATTTTTTTTATTGATGATAATGGTCAGTTCCTTTCCCACGGACAATTTAAGGTAAAATATGATGTCAACATTGATTTTCTAACTTATACAGGGTATAAGTTAGTAATAATGGAATTCATAAACAAATTTAATATTTCTCCGTTATGTTGTAGTTTTTGCCACTTATAAAGGTTCAAAGACTTGTTACGATGTACAGATTGATAATCCGTTGAGAGCTCCGTGCTGTGGCAAATGGGACATCAAACTTTCACAAGTTCATGACTGGAATTCGTTCTTTTTTATGCACATAAGATTACAGATGTAAAACTTAAGTGGTTTCAGCTGAGAATAATTCACAGGTGCTTTGGTACAAATGTTAGTTTGAAAGAAATCAAGAGTTACTGATAATGATAAATGCAGTTTTTGTGGATTAGTTAAATATTCTATTGATCATATGTTTTGAAAATGTACTCATGTCAAATGTTTTTGGAGTAGGTTAATTCATTTAATAAAAGAGAAATGCACTCACGCACAAAATATACGCCCGAAAGAGTCTCTCATACTTTTAGGTTTCGACATAACAATCGTAATTGATTATAGTTTTCATTTCATTATTCTTCTAGCCAAAACATAACCTATATACGTGTAAGTTAGAAGGCAGTCTTTCACTTGCAGCAGTTTTCTTGAAAATTTTGACATTTAGATATAGAATTGAAAAATATAGCTCATACTTAACCATGAACCTCTTGGATTTTCATGCCAAATGGCTTTGCTTATGGAGCTTTGATTTCAAATACCTAGCTGCTTTAGTTACCGTCTCTGGAACATGTCTTTTCTGCATTAATATGTAAATGCGTGTGATGCATAATGTGACAACAATTACTAGACTAATCATGTCATCTTTTTCCTTTTTTTGTTTTGTTTTGATCCTTTGCTGAGGATATCGTGTGTGGTCCTTGTATGTTGCTGAAATATTTCTGTATATTGGTACTCAAAAAATAATGTACCTGCTGATAATAACATATATTGTCTTCACTTGCTGTGACCCAACCCAATATGTCTTCCTGTTTCTTGGCTTGTCTGTTGTCGTCTGTCTGTCTATCCGTCTGTCTCTCCTATATTATTTGTGTATGCATACTGATTTATCTTGCAATATATGTATACATTTTTTTTCTTTTCATCAAACGCATGTATACATCTCTTTGGGGTAGTAATATTAGAATAATATGATGTATACAGGTTTATGTATATACTCTGTATCATTGTCAATAAGTAACCATGGTTTTTTTTTTATACATAGACAACACTATGCTATGCTAAATCTCTCTCTCTCTCTCTCTCTCTCTCTCTCTCTCTCTCTCTCTCTCTCTCTCTCTCTCTCTCTCTCTCTCTCTCTCTCTCTCTCTCTCTCTCTCTCTCTCTCTCCCTCTCTCTCTCTCTTCTTTTTCATGTGTGTGTGGTTTGCTTTTTTGTCAGTGTGTGTGTGTGTTTTGTTTGTTTGTTTTCTTGCTTTATACCTAACTTTTAGTTATGCATGTTGCTGTTTATTTCTTTTTTGTTTGGCTTTTTTTATATATGTGTGTGTGTGTGTGTGTGTGTGGTGTGTGTGTGTGTGTGTGTGTGTGTGTGTGTGTGTGTTTTCCTTTTTTTCTCTTTGTATGTAGAACAACAATAAAAACAATAAAAGGTTTTTTTCCTTTTTCTCTTTGTATGTAGAACAACAATAAAAACAAATAAAAACATTAAAACAAATTCTCTGGCAGGAAATGTGTCTTTGTTGTTCAAATGTATTGAAAAATGCGAATATTGAAATGAGTATTGTTTATTTAGCGATTGCATTTACAGCAATGCTCAGAAGAGCAGCGAGCATCGATTTGAGATGAAATTGTTCTCGAACCAGTGAATACAAAACCCAAAACCTTTCCAGCTCAATACGCAAAAATGGAAAGATTTTTTTTTCGGAAGGGGGGGGGGGGGGGATATAACAATTAAATCACATTTGAAAAAAGATGCATGAGTCAACGGGAAAGTCCCTTTTTTTTAGTGTTCTGGACACTATGATTCAGGTAGTTTACAGAGTCCAAGCTCGATGTTTTACTGCTTCACAGATTGAAACTTAAATGTGCCATAAGAAAAGGATGAATATAAGTGCTTTGTGTTTTGTTAAACTACTGAAGTGCTCTCTCTCTCTCTCTCTCTCTCTCTCTCTCTCTCTCTCTCTCTCTCTCTCTCTCTCTCTCTCTCTCTCTCTCTCTCTCTCTCCTCCAAATACACATTTCAAAGAATTATTACAAGGCAGAAGTGATGTACGTATAAAGATCACGGGAAGAATTATAGTACCTAATATAATCATAGTCATGGTAGTGATGACTTAAATGATCATGATTATGATGAAAGGAGTGATGACAACAATGTGTTAACGTTCTCTAAATGGAAGATATTTTGATTGCCGTAAGAAAACCAAAACATAAATCACACAGTTCTGATAAAGTTGTAGGAAGTTTCATTAAAAAAACAAAAAGCGAATCAAACCTGTATTCGATGATTTTGGTAATAAAATGTCTCTGCTTAGCAGGAACATGATGCATATACACAGTGAAATTTGTCTGACTCATTGTACTGCCATTTTATAAAAGGGATGGTATTAGCCAATCACATTGCTGCAACAGGGTTCTGCTATACAGCTTTTACTGTGAAGTGTTAGTGGTGTCATTCACAGAATACTTCAAGTTTGGATTAAGGTTGATAACGTCGCAGATGAAGTTGGAGCTAGGTTCAGGCGAAATCATACCAAGAAAGACCAGCTGCTGGTGTGGTTTGTGTATTTCATAAACACAATATCAACTATGTAATGCAAGTTTTTAGCTTTGAAAAAAAATCATCTAACTCATTTGTCTTTATTCTCACAGTGTTTTACCATACTGAGTGCATGCTCGCTCATAGGTGTGCATGTGCGGGAAGCGTGTGTGTGTGTGTGTGTGTGTGTGTGTGTGTGTGTGTGTGCGCATGCGCGCGCGCGCATGGTTGTGTGTGTGTGTGTGTGTGTGTGTGTGTGTGCGCGCGCGCGCACGCGCTTGTGTGTGTGTGTGTGTGTGTGTGTGTGTGTGTGTGTGTGTGTGTTTTCGCAATTACAAAAAAACTTGACTTTTTTCATTCTCCTATACATTACACTGGAACAAGGTATTCCCTTCCCCTCCTCCATCCCTCCCCCCCACAATAATATAATTTATGTAAAAAATCAAATCTCTTTCTCATGCTGGTCTCTCTTCCCACGCACCATTAGCCGTGGATGCCATTGCATGGGTATGCGTGACAGAAAATTAGAGGGCACAGGGAGGTCTAGTGCTGAGAGTCATCCATTTTGCCCTGTGGTGAGAGCTGAACAAAACACCCGCTGTGCCGCCTGTCCTGTGTGTCCCGCCATGCCGCCTTCTTCACTGCTGGTTGGACATCGTCAGTCAGCACAGAGAATCCCTGATCAAACCTCCCCACACAGCCACCGCTGATTGGTTTAGCCTCCGCTTCATCACACCTCCAAAATGAGGAAGGGCGGGAGAGAGGTGAGGAGGGAGAAGGTGGGAGAGAAGTCCTAAGGCTCAGCATTGGTCTCAAAAAGTTGAATTTATTTTCTTTAAAAATAAAAATACTATGCATGAAAGTGTTAATGATAGCTCACACCCAGTGCCTATCTAGGAAGATAACAGGGAACAAAAATTACTGTCGTTATTCATTTCACAGAATGTTTCTGGTGGCAGTAAATAACATTCACTACTTTTTTTTCTGTAACTTGTCCAACAAAGTCCAAGTGTCAACATTGTTCTGTCGTAATTTTTGAAACAGAAAACTGGACTTTCGTTACAGACCACAAATCTGTTTATTGATACCAATCCCCAAGGGGATCGGTCAGGTTGTTGTTTAACTAATTGGTGAAATAGGCCCCAGCCTTTTTTGTTGTTTTGTTTTTTAATCTTTATTGATGGCTGACATTCCTGATAGCTAGCAATCCACAATGCACAATGATCGGTGTTATGTCTGGGCCTTCACCTTCAGTCAACCACATGAATTTTCTATTACACATTATACGTTCACAGTCTAGTCTATCCTTCTTGCAAAAACTCAATTTTTTAAATTTTTTTATTCACCGGCAATCCACAGGAGCAGTCAATGTCAAGTCGTCAAGAGACAACCCACCGAGGAGACACTGCACTGCTGCCGAGTCACTTCAGTGGTGTTCAGTGGCGCCTGTTCTGATCTAACATACGCAGGACACCACCTACTAAGCCCCCTACTGACGACAATAATTGCTTAGTCGCGGAGCTGGCGTGAGTGAGCTCTTCCTCCGGAGGGCGCCACCACGTCCGTCCAACGACAGCAGCCCCCATGGACTCACCGATACCGGTGACCCGACGGAACCAAACCAAGGCCACAGACGTGGAGAGGACATCGAAAATGAGGTCACCATGAGAGCAGGGCATGAAGGGCCACAGAATTGGAGACTTTTTTTTTGCTGATCGATGATGGAATGAGGATGATTAAGATGATGCTACGGATTTCCATTTCGGTCTGAGACTACATGACAGGGCTGTACTCTACGCTTCCTTTCATAATATATCCCGGCGTCAACCAGGCCCGAGAGATACAGACACCTGCAGTGTTGGTCAGGAAATTTGAGCAACACTCTCAGAAACGCATCCATTAAGTGGATGAAACTCGACTGTGTGGTCCCAGTCTTCCCAACTGAGTCCGCAGCAAACTCAACTCTGGGTAGGAGCCGGTCGGGGCAGAAAAAACCCACATGACTTCTGATGGGATTCGAACCCACGACCTCCCAGCCGGGAGTCCGCGACGCTAACCACTTCGCACGGCGGTTTGCTCAGCAGCTTGGAGGAATCTGACTTTCAAGCTGAGGAGCGGGGTTGTTGTCGGGTAACCAGCCTGTCTGGTCGAGGAGCCATAAAAATGAAATCCAAAAAGTTCAAAATTGCCCGATGCAGAACAGGTGTCTGAGAGCCACTGGGGCGTGGCGGGAGTTGCCTTCCCGGACCGGAAGATGGAGCAGGAAGAGGATTGTGGTGACCAAACACTTGTCAGGCTTTCTTAATTAAGCACGTGAGACTGCATGACTTGAGGCTTGTAAGCCTCACCGCTTGATCATATTATGTTTACAGTACAGTCAGAGAGAGAGAGAGAGAGAGAGAGAGAGAGAGAGAGAGAGAGAGAGAGAGAGAGTCTGGGCGAGGTTGGTTGGGAAGGTGGGGGTAATCAGGACTGAACGGAAATTAAAAACACACGAGCATAACAGGACAACAATATCAAGCACAGTCGAGTCTTCACATTAAAAGTCTGATCTAGAAGTAAACCGTAAAAACACCTTTCAGTCGAACAGCACGTAATATATAAATGATGTGTCAAACAGTAACACCCTCATCGGATAGAAGATCTCAGCAGAGAAAGTCTTGATACAGTCCACAGTGAAATGCTTTTTTTTTCAGATTCCGCGCATATGGCAGCTCTTAGTCATGTCTGGCACTACGGATTATCACTCGATAGGCGCTATAGATCTCCTGATCCTTTGACATGACAGCACGTGAAGCACAGGTGTGACCAGCATGTACTGTGCACAGCGCTGTATCCTTTTAGATAACACCATGACCCTCTGATGTGTGTGTGTGTGTGTGTGTGTGTGTGTG
>JADBJO010032181.1:0-5000 GCA_016801955.1 Conus betulinus | reverse complement strand
AACTATACGTGACAGGGACGGGAAGAGGTGTGATAGACAAGAAAGGTAAAAGGGGATTAATCAATGGGCACGTTAGGGAAATTAACGGAAAAATAAGGGGATAACGGGTAAACAGGGGAAAAGAACAAAGGAATGGGGACCGGAGTTGGGGATAAAAAAAAACCCCACAGGGGAGGAAGAAGTAGAGGGGAAGGGGGAAGTTGGGAAAAAATAGAAAAAAAAAAAAAAAACAAGAAGGAAGGGAAAGGAAACGTAATAAAAAAAGGAAGGGGGAGGGGTTAGAGGGAAAAATGTTAGGAAGATGACAGGGGGGGGGAAACAAGAGGAAAAAACAAGGGGAATGGGTTAAAAGGATAATTAACAATGAAAAAACCAGGATTAAAAGGGTGAAGTAAAGTGGGGGAAAAACAGTTAGGAAAAAGAGCGGGTAGGTGACTCAATGTTTAAGCAGGAAAGTAAAAATAGGAAAACAAAACCAGGTGGGGGGGGAAACTAAAGGGAGCAAAGTCAGGTTTAAAACTTGAGGGAAAAAAGGCTGCGAACGTAGAGGTTAAGGGGTACCAGTAGGAATAAGGGACTGAAAGGAGAGTCGTGGGACGGTACTCAACCCAACAGAGACAGCATCAATTGAGGAGAATTGGAAAGAAGGGAAGAAGTAGGGAGAGTGTAATAGGGGGTGAAGAGGGTAATTACAGAAAAATGGTAAGAAAAGGCCAGGAGTTTTTGTAAATATAGAATTAAGAAAAGGGTTGGAAAATAGTAGGAACAGGATAGGAGAGGAACCTAGGTTACCATGATACGTGAAAACTCCCGGGACAAACTATTCGGGGATCATTCAGTTTTAAGAGGGGAACTAGAGGGGGTAACTCAATGGACAAGGGACAGAGCGGAACGACATAGTGGAATAGTAAGGAGAGCAAGCAAAAAACCACAGGGGAAAGCAAGAAAAAAAAGAAGAATAAAAAAAAGAAGTGAACCTAGGGAAAAGAAAAACGATAGAGGAACAGTAGGACCAGATGCAGGAAAGGAAACGGGGAAGGACCCAGAGATGGGGCAGGAAGGGGGAAAAAGGAAAGGAAGGAAAGGGAAAGGGAAATTGGAATAGGTAGGGGAAATTTTAAAAGACAAGGCAGATAGAAAAAAAAAGAGAAAAAAAGGTTAATTGCAAACACGTTAGGAAAAAACGGAAAAAAAAAAACAAAGAGGAAGTAGGAAGAAAGTTGTAGGATGAACGAAAAAAAGGTGGGTTAGGGGAAAATATCAAAGAACGGTTGAACGGAATGGGCCCAAGAAGCAAGGAGTAAACGAACAGGAAAAAAGACACGGAGTGAACTTCGGAAGCAAATAAAAAAAACAAAGAAAAAAAAAAAAACAAAAATTGGAGGGGAGAGGCAGGGGCGGGGAAGGGAGAAAACCAGCACTCAGAGCAGTGTAGTGATAAATAGTTGTTAAAAACCGGAGAGCTAGCTAATGCTAATTTCTTTGTGTGTCGGGGAATGGAAAAACTATATTAAATTGTTCGTGTGGGATTGGGTATAATTAAGGGTGGTGGGTTCTGATTTGTGCCGTTATGGCAGCATCATGGGGGAACGTGTTCCTTTCGATGTTCATTGGCGTGGAGTGTGTGCTTGTGGTTGTGTTTTAAAAAAAAAAGTTGAGTTTTTAAAAAAAAGATACGGAAACAGTAGTGTTAAAATAAGAAATAGGTTTTTACAATATTTCCGTTTACACACCACAAGACCTTAATTCAGGAAAATATAGTGGTGAGAAATTAAAGAAAAAACCCGTTAAGTAGGCAGAGTTTAGTAGCGCAAATTATTTGAGCTAAGTAGGAAAATACATAGATCAAAGCAATTACAGCCGACAGATAATTGAGTGAAGTAAGTAGAGAAAAAACAGAAGGAAAACGAGGAGAAACGTAAACGTGTAAAGTGAAAAAAAAGTAGGGACAGTTAGCGTAAAAGGAGATTAGAAAAGATATAAATAGTAAAGGAGGAAAACGTAGGGGGAAAGAAAAATAGTTTAAAAAAGTAGAGGAAAAACAAATGTTTAAAAAAACAGAGTAATGAAAGTAATGAAAAGAAAAAGAGAGAAAGAAAAACGTAATCCAAAGAAAGAGAAAAACAAGAAAAAAAAAAGTTAGAAAAATAGTGTCTAATAAAACACAAGTAGGAAAGAGAAAGAAAAAACAGCCTCCTAAGACCACATAGAACAGATAGAAGGACAAATGTGTAAGGACAAATAGGGTGTAAAACTAGCGTAAAGTAAGAACCAAAGGAAACTTAGAATGATGGAAAAAACCCATAGTGTCAAATAAGAAGGCTAGGGAAAGTAAAGTACAGCAAGCAAGCATAGGGAAAGGGGAGTGAAAAGTAAGAAGGAAACAAAAAAGGGAAAACCAGTGTTAACTAAGAAAAAGTAGGGAAAAGAAGTGTTAATAGAAGTAGAAATGGCTGAAAAAGTAGGACAAGTAAGGTAAATAGGAAACTAGGAACTAGGATAGAAGGAGCAAGACAAAGTTGTTAAAGGTAAAGTATTAAGAAAAGAGGAAATGTTGCAGGTTGTATTAAACACAGATTGTTTCAAAAAGAAAAAAGTAAATTAGAATAAATAAATAAATAAATAAAAAAAACACGCACACACCAAGTGAGAGGAAAAGAACAGGTAAAAAACAGTAAAACAGTGAAACGTAGGCTCCAGCAAAGCAACAGGAAGGAAACAGAGGAAAAATATCTTAATTAGCATTGCATTAGAGAGTAAGCAAATGTTTCAAAAAAGTAGGAGACGATGGGATTAAAAGCAAAAAGTTAAGTGTATTGAAAAACAGGAACAAGACATACAGAGGGGAATCTTTGCCACAGCCAAATGTGGTTTAAAGTAGGAACAGGAAGGAAAAACAGCAGGAAAAACAGCAGAGAAGATAGGGAAGGGAAGGAGGTGATCATAAGAGATAATAGAGAAAAAGGCAGGAGAGGGAGAGGGAAAAACAGGAGAAAAGCAGCGAAAGGTTGCTTTCAGTAACAGATGATGTATATAGGCAGGAAAAAAAGAAAGGTGCAACAAAGCCAATGTAAACTAAACTGGGGGAAAACGTTTCAGTGGCGGGGAAAAACCTAGTCGACGATGGGAGGGGAGGGGGGGTGCGGGAGTGGAGAGCTGGAAACGATGGGAGCAGTAGGAAAATATGGAATGTCCAAAGGGTTGAAAAGGATAGTACAACAGTTAAAGGAACATTAGAGAAAAACCTAGAATTTAGCTGGGAACAGTAGGGGCGGAATGAAAATAAAGAATGTCCAAAAGGGTAAAAAGAAAGCAAAAAAATACGTGAAGGGGTGAAAAGTGGAGAAAAAATCTGAATCGAAGAAAATACAATAGTAGAAGGCAGGAGTAATTAACGAAAGGTGGCGCATAGTGGGAGAGCGCAGAGCTAGAACATCGCCTGTCTGGAAAACCTCTCGCAGGCTGAAAGGGGAGGGACCATCGTCTGTCATGGCAGTGGTAGACACGGGTTCCAGACAGTGTGTGGCTCTGCGAAATTCACGCTGTACAAGGGACTATTGTCTGAGCCTGGTCCATTCCTCACTGTGATGGATACTGCACTAAGGAGACACGATCTTCCAGTCGATTTTGATGGTGTGTGTGTGTGTGTGTGTGTGGTGTGTGTGTGTGTGTGTGTGGTGTGTGTGTGTGTGTGTGTGCGTGTGTGTAGTGTGTGTGTGTGGTGTGTGTGTGTGTGTGTGCGCGCGCGCGCGCGTGCACATGTGTGTGTGTGTGTGTGTGTGTGTGTGTGTGTGTGTGTGTGTGAGTGCGTGCGTGCGTGCGTGCGTGCGTGCGTGTATGGTGTGTGTGGGTGTGTGTTGTTGTGTGTGTGTGTGTGTGTGTGTGTGTGTGTGACTGCTCTAGACATAAGACTGAATAGTATCACCAACACTGTCACTGTACCTCGACCGACACTACATTCTTTGTATCTCAGTAAAAGTTTATGATCGGTCTCTTTAAAGAGAATGGTGATTTACAGTTCCTTTTAAAGACCAAACGCCCCACCCTTCGCAGTCTGCACAATACTTATTTTGTGAGATTCAACATTGTTACTATCGGAACTTAGTCGGGCAAGTAAGGCATTAAATCGATGGCGAAGGCAGTACTGCTGGCGCCATGAGGGGCGATCTTTCGGAAACTAAATGGCAGATAACATCGTCTGTTAGTCCGACTGGCAGACTGCGTTGCCCAGACGCTATCTATCCAGGGCATTTAGAATTATTGCCAGAGAATTGTCAATGTCTCAAGGTGATGGATAAAAATACCATGGCTGGGTCAATCAATTGATTCATCTCTTTTTTTTTTCTTTTTTTGGACAGTATTGTTGAAGGTGCATTCTGGAGTGAGAGCAGTTGGTGTGTGTGTGTGTGGTGTGTGTGTGTGTGTGTGTGTGTGTGGTGTGGTGCGTGTGCGTGCGTGCGTGCGTGCGTGCGTGCGTGCGTGCGTGCGTGCGTGGTGGCGGTGCGTGTGTGTGCGTGCGTGGTGCGTGTGCGGGTGGCGTGTGTGTGTGTGTGTGTGTGTGTGTGGTGTGTGTGTGTGTGTGTGTGGTGTGTGTTTGAGAGGAGAGAACACATATCAGCGAACTCTTTTTCTGTATTGATGACTAACAGCACCCCCCCCCCCCCCTCCCTCCCTCTCTCTCTCTCTCTCGCTCTCTCTCTCTCTCTCTCTCTCTCTCTCTCTCTCTCTTGACCTTGCATTCCCCTTCTACCCTGTCATGAGCCTTGTTTGGGCTGATCGTTAGAGAGAACACGACTGACATTTTTTTTTTTTCCCATCCTTCGTCGCCACTCGTTTCTGCCTTCCTCCGCTTTTCGTCCCTCACGAAGGGGAAGTCAGTTACTGTGGCCACACAACGAGTGCCGACAGGGAATCTATCATGGAAGGATTGACACACTGCTTCTCTCTTGTCTCGTAGTGACCTCTTACAAAGTGAGGCTGGCACAGAGGGTATTAGCGTG
>JADBJO010032180.1:0-12500 GCA_016801955.1 Conus betulinus | reverse complement strand
GTTTTAACGAATCTTGCGATTCGCTTGGTCAGTCACGTCAGAATCACACTGTAGCAATCAACGAGGCAGAAAGAGCTGTCAAATACTCCGCATATACTAATTTGCCCGGCGTGACAAAGTAAACAACAGTTAATGTCCACTTCTTTGTAGAGCCACATCGTCAAAACAAGGAAGCCGTTATTAATGTCCGGGATGTTTATTTTGTTCGGGGCATCGTAAATCATTCTTACTTGATTCGCTTTCATTGAAACTGTGTCCAAATGGTCCTCCGCCCCCCCCCCCCCCCCCCCCCCCCCCCCCCCCCCCCTCCCCAACACTGCACTATTAATTCATAACTTTCTTTGGTCCGTATAACTTTCTACAGAGTAGTAGTATATATATTCGAGGCAAACGCATCTCTCGTCCAGAAAGCCACATGGCTGCGACTCCACTCTCATCAGCTGGGCTGAGCATTGTGCGTGATGCAAGCTCCAGTGTAGGACGCTGGTTCCAGACACTGAGAGAAATAATTCAAGTGATAAAAAGAAATCAAAACTTCATCAACAAAGTAACAACTTTGCACTGACACTCTACACAGGAATACGCGAGTGCCTCAGGATACCCGAAATTTGCTTTTCTTCCTCCTTCAAAAAGGCTTTCGTCATTTTCTGCTTGATGTCTTTTTGCACACCAAAGAAGCTACAGGGTTCACTTTATTGTCCTGGACATTGCAGATCCCCTCTTGTACCAGAATATTATCGGTGAGCCGTAGTTCGCCTTTTCTCCTTGCTGTACCTCAGGGGCATATCTTGGTGCTTCAACAGTTCTTCTTTGGCGCTGTCTACAAGATTGTTAACATCGTCTTCTAGAGGGTTGACTGCAGCCAGCCTGGCACCTCCAGCAGCTTCCAAAATATCTGCAGTCAAGGTGTCTTCAATCATTTGAGGCTGAAGTTTGTACATGGCTTGCTTTGCTTTGGTTCTTCAAAATGAGTTAGTTTCAAAGTGACGTGACTGCAGGCGGAGTTTCAAACAACATTTAAAAAAAGTTTACAGTAAATCCACCAGACAACAGGGGCAAACAAACTACAAGACAAAACATGACGCGTTTCGACCTCTTAGGTCTTCATCTGGCAAGAGAAACAACATTCAGGACAGTGAAAACGAAGAAATGATCGATTGCTTGTTCTTCGTTTTCATTGTCCTGAATGTTGTTTATCTTGTTTGAAGAAGGCCTAGGAGGTTGAAAAGCGTCGTGTTTTTTCTTGTAATTTGTTTGTCCCTGTTTTCTGACGGATTTATTATAAATTCTTTTTTATAAAATTCTTCAATTTCAGCCTGATTGTCATCAGTTCCTGTCATGTTGTTGATTTTTTTTTTTTATACTGAATTTGAAATTTTTGACAACGGTCATGTATTCGATCTGGTTGTATGACTCGGCAGTGCAGTGTGTGCATGCCAGGTCGTTCTTCGGACATTTTGTGCGAAAGTGTGTATCCAGAGTATATGGCTTTGGCAAGCGTTAGTTTGTGCTGTTGACAAACTCGACAAAAAAATATTTCCCTCGCATATAAGTCTGTTCTGTCGCCATCCGGTGTCCAACTGTCCTGTCCACTAACTATAAGTATCGGAGTCCATTTTGGCATTCAAATGTGCCAGAACAAGGGAGGTAATTTTATTCTTCGCGCTTCCCCAGACAGCACAACAATATTGGCCCAATAACGGTCCAGTAATGGATACAATATTGGGACAAGATCGGAAACCAAGATGGGACCGATCTTGGAATGCAAATGGCCCCCATCTCGGTCCAATATCGGGTATTGCTTGGATCCATTCTAGGGCCAAGATAGGCCCGATAATGGGGCTTGCCTGGATCCGTTCTAGGGCCAAGATAGGCCCGATAATGGGTTTGCTTGGATCCGTTCTAGGGCCAAGATAGGCCCGATAATGGGGCTTGCCTGGATCCATTGTAGGGCCAAGATAGGCCCGATAATGGGGCTTGCCTGGATCCGTTCTAGGGCCAAGATAGGGCCGATAATGGGGCTTGCCTGGATCCATTGTAGGGCCAAGATAGGGCCGATAATGGGGCTTGCCTGGATCCGTTCTAGGGCCAAGATAGGCCGATAATGGGGCTTGCCTGGATCCATTGTAGGGCCAAGATAGGGCCGATAATGGGGCTTGCCTGGATCCATTGTAGGGCCAAGATAGGCCCGATAATGGGGCTTGCCTGGATCCATTGTAGGGCCAAGATAGGGCCGATAATGGGGCTTGCCTGGATCCGTTGTAGGGCCAAGATAGGCCCGATAATGGGGCTTGCCTGGATCCGTTCTAGGCCAAGATAGGCCCGATAATGGGGCTTGCCTGGATCCGTTCTAGGGCCAAGATAGGGCCGATAATGGGGCTTGCCTGGATCCGTTCTAGGGCCAAGATAGGGCCGATAATGGGGCTTGCCTGGATCCGTTCTAGGGCCAAGATAGGCCCGATAATGGGGCTTGCCTGGATCCGTTCTAGGGCCAAGATAGGGCCGATAATGGGGCTTGCCTGGATCGTTGTAGGGCCAAGATAGGCCGATAATGGGGCTTGCCTGGATCCATTGTAGGGCCAAGATAGGCCCGACACCGAGTATTGCTTGGTCCACTCAAGGGCCAAGATAGGCCCAATACCGAGTATTGCTTGGGTCCACTCTTGGGCCAAGGTAAGCCCAACATTGGATTTTGCCTGGATCCACCCTAGGGCCAAGGCAGTCCCAACATTGGATATATCCTGCATCCATTGGAGGAACAAAGGGAAGGCTCAATATCGGGTATCCCTTGCCTCTATTCAAGGGCCAATCTAGGCCTAACATTGGATACTTCCTGCATTCATTATAGGGCCAAGATATAGCCCAACACAGAATATTCTTTGCATCTTTTAGGGCCAACCCAATAGGCCCAATATGATGTTCCTTTCAGCCATTGTTGGGACAATATAAGCCTTTGCTTTTCTAAGTATATTGAGAGGCTCATCGCTATGTGAACATTTGTAAAGGATTCTCCATGTAAAAATTAACCTTTACTGAACATTGTGTTTGAGAACACATTCCTAACCATACTGGTCTCTAATGGTCCATACATTCCACAGAGGGACCGTCTTTAAAAAGTATGGGTCACGGAATACCTGGATTAACACAGAAGGTCAAGTATCTGTGAGATACATAAGTAGTAAGAGACCTGCTTCAGTCAAAATGTGTCCTCAAAGGCAACATCTATCAATGATTAAAGCGCCCAATATTTCTTCCCATAACTGATATTTTTTTGTTCCTCACTCAAAAGCATAGGATTTTTTTTTTTTTTTCGACAAATGCAAAATTTTTTACTGGAACATTCTAAACAGTTTAAATGATCATTACCACTGTTTTGACTCTGTGAGTAATGTATGACCCAAGAAGCATGACAAAGGTTTTGAAGTAGTTTCAGTAAAAAGTTCACATGCAGGCATTGTGTGTCATGAACAGTTAAAACCACACGTTTTTTTAACCAGACGTCTAAGGGTAAAAAAAGTTAGGCATGCCCATGCACCCTCCCTTTTTTTCCTTTGCTTAACTTTCACACCAAAGAACATTGTGCCCTGATATGGCCCATAGCAGGGTTATAAGCAACATGACTGAAAATATCGTACTCAAAAAATTGATTGCTTAAAAAAAAAAAAAAAAAATGCAGCCACTTAAAAAGAAGTTTCCTAGGTTTCATATTCCTGCTCATTGAAGTCACACATTTTCGTTTTACAAATAAAATGCATGGAATTGCTGGGAAACTTCTGTGAGCAACTGCAGCAAAAAAAAAAAAAAAAGTTAATGAACACAGGAGAAAGTGAAAGGAAATAGATGTGACAAGAAAAGAACAGCTGACAGAAAAAACAAGAACACTTTCTTTTTGTTCTCTTTGTTTGATAATTTATTAGTAAACATACATGAGTTCATGAACAATCAAAACTTGTACCCTCTTTTCACAAGTCAAACACCTCGACAAGACAAAGTGCCTTCTAATTCCTGATCAAGGCCACTAGAACGTTATAAAACAAAACTGGACAGATATTTTTAATACAAACAAGTAAAATCAAATCATGCATTCTGTGTTTAATCTAAAAATAATTTCAGAACTCTTTAAAAATGTATCTGCATTCATACACAGGATATGCATTTAGTGTGACTGTGAAGAAACCTGTTAGAATCATCCATCTGCTCATCATACAAAATTGCACACAAACACCAAGAGACAGACATGCAACACTTGCACTCCAGCACCATCTCTATAAATGCATATGCACACACATCAACAATGATAATGCAAAGATCTGAAACAATATTTTTAAATGCTCTCACATACATTATAAAAAAAAAAAAAGGTTTTGCAACTTGACTTAAAGTTACAGTGTGAAAAATACTTCCAAAGAATATTCAAATCCAAGCTGTTTCTGGACCGTCCTAGGAAAGGAACACATGACAAACCCAGAACAACAGCGTTTCCATCTTGAAAGTCATCAACATGTGAGACAAACAAAGTGACACATAAGAGAAAAAACAGAGAGAGAGCAGCACCAGGCTGTGCTTGAAATGAGTCTTTGTCTGCGTCCACTGGTACAGCCATCTAGTAACTTCACATTCTGCTTACAACCGCTCAACTTGCAACCTAACACATAGAACCGAGCAAATGACAAATAGAGAACATGCCAAATTCCCAATCTTGTGGTCTTTTTATCAGCCACTTATAAACAAAAGCAACTCAATATTTTTGTAGACAAACAGTTAATTTACAGGGCTGCAACTCATGTAGTTTACAATTTAGTTTGCTTTGTGGCCGATTTGTATGCCTGTATGAATATGCATATGTATGCGCAGTTTTATATCTTCAGTAGGGTTGGTAAACATTATCTGGGGGTATTTTTCACCTCATATGACACTGGCACAACTTCAAAACAACCACAAAAACTTTCAGTCAACCAAAATCTAACCACCTGACTCGCCAATGTGCATCTGTTCAATTTTCTTTCTCGGAGCTCTCTTGCTCCTCTCGTTGCCTCTCCTCTCTTCTCCTCTCCTTGAAACCTATCATCCAATCTTTTCTTCCGCCCACCTGGTAGGCGATCTCCTGAGCCCGAAAGCCAGTATCCAAGGAGCTTGTCGAAAGATTTGTCATCTAAGTCTGGATGTTTTGACCGGACTCCCGCTGCAACAAAATCAATCATTTTTGAGTTAGGGCAAAATACTGTGACCAAACCTTTACAATAACTGTGGTGCGTGAGGTGAAGGATCCCTGATGCTGAAAATGAATTGGGGGACATCTCAGACCTGTAATTGGTGTACTTTTTCACAAGACTAAGTGTTTTTTTTTTTTTTTTTAAGTTGGTATGCACATCTCCCAGAGTGGTGAGGGGGGGGAAGGAGGTAGGGGGTGCACCTGTGAAGGATTTTTGTAAAACATGGGTGGGGGTGGGGGGTGGGGGAGGGTGGGATTTGCAGATCTCCCATAGTTTCGTAAAAGCATAAGGAGGGGGGGGGGGGTGGGTGGGAAGGGAACTTTAGCTTTGGTAACAAACCTCCCACTGTGTCACTGACTTACACAGCAGTACTTCCAGTACAGACAGTTTCTTTTTCTTTATTACTTCATTCAGTTATTACATTCAGATCAAGATGCTGTTTTGTGTCCAGGAGTAATTAAGAGTTATCACACTTTGCTGCCAGACAACACTATGGTTACACTCTGCAAGTGTTACACCATGCAAAAACTTTGTGTCTGTGATTTGGGGGAAGGCGTGGTCATTCTTTTTTTCACGACATCGTACTTGTATTTCTACCAAATGTGTGTACAAAATATGGCGAAATCTTATGGTGGAACAGGTGTGCATTCTTCAAATCCTGAAAAAGAATTTTGGTCCTGAATTCAGGTGAGTAGCAGAAAGAAGAAAAAAAAAAAAAGAGAAAGAAATTACATGCGCAACACAGACAAAATAAAAAGCCATTCTCATTAAAACTTGCTTTTGAGCAGCATTCTCTGTTGAGCTCTTGCCATCTAACTCCTTTTGATTGAGTGCAGCCTTGGGATCACTGCTGCTGATTGTTGAGGCAGAAGGTCCTGCAGCTGAGGCTCCAACAATTAATGAAGTTGCTGTCTGCAGACTTAAAACTGGAAGCTGACCGAGCATTCGTGGCATTCAGCCACTTTAGTATCAACATTGTCAATCAGAATTTGCATTTCAATTTAGTGATCAACAAGTAAGTGCATATGCAGTAAGGGCTCCTCAAATTATCTATATTTTGGCAAGAGAAAGAGTACAACAAAATAAATGAGTATTTTTAAATGACCAATCTACTTGATTTCTCAATCATGTGCGACATTTTGCAAGGACCTGAAACTGTCTCAGTGATGCACAGAGTGAAAAATGTGTGCATCAATACTGAAATCTGTACGTCAATCACGTGGCTTATAGCTCTGCCAGCTGCTATGGGCCATATCACAGCTGTGACAACGAAACTCGATTTCTATCACAGTCTTTAGGGAGGAGGGAGTGGGGGCTATAAATGCACGCATTTGCATACACAGTGAAAGTTTTCACTAAAACCTGCTAAAACCATTAGACACCTTTCTCTGTTTAACTCTTAGATCAGACGAAAAATATTGATCTCTCTCAGGAAGTTTGACTCTGCAGTAAAATGTTTATGCTTCACATCATGCAAGTCCCAACTGTCCACAAGAATATGCTTGATAGTCACCTGGAATGCACCGCAGATCATTTTCTCCTTTTAAAAAATACAAGCGGGTGTAAAAACAGTGGCCTGCATGCAACCTGCACAAAACTGTCTAATCTGTACATCATCCATGCACAGATGTGCATAACTGGGAACACTGTAAATGTCCAGAAAAATTATACAAGATGTAATCCTGAAACCATTTTCAGATGATACTTACAAGAAAAGTAACTTCCCAAATATTTTTCAAACCACTGTTAACTTAAAAAAAAAAAAAAAATTAGATAGGACTTTTTTTGTCTCCTAACACTTTCAAAATTTATTGCTAAAGACGTTAACAAATAACATAAGAGCAAAGAGAGAGCATTACTGTATACAGAAAGAACAAATAATGTATACAGAGTACAGCAAAGAAAAAAAAACTGCTCCAACTTCTTAATCTGCCTGCTCTTGTCAGACATGAAAGTTCATAAAACTGTTTGGGTTGTACACAGCAAAAGAAACAGAGCTCTCTCTTAAAAATTTTCACAAAATAAGTGCTCCAGCCTGTCATTGTAAATTCTGTCCTGCCATTCACTTCTTCAGCCATTCTTTCCTCATGATGTATATGTTTTTACTCTAAAATGTGATAATTTTCTTTTTGCCAAGCACGTCAACCTTTTTCACATCACATGATACGCTATCCTACCTACCTATGGCCTGACACGAAGTCACCTTTCCCGGCTTCACAAGAAGATGAAAAAATAAAATAAAATAAAACAATGTTGCTTTAGGATACCATCTCAAAAAAGTAACCAAAAGGTGAAATAATTAGGGTTTACGATAACTTTTTGTAGAAAAACAATGAGCATGACCTTTCGAATCTTAGATAAATTTTCATCTGAAAAATGGAATTGAAGTATCCCCTATTAAATTTCACTGATTGGGTGAGTACCTAACCACTCTCTCGTTGTCAGGAGACTTTTCACCCAAGATCAGGATTTACAGTGTATGCCACATGACTTACAGCCCAGCAATAAAATAACCGTTTAGTCAAGTAAAACCATTGTTAAAAAAGATCTTGATCAATAACTGAAATATAGTCTTCATATTTGATGTCTACCATACTTGTGTTGCTACATAATTGTCCGGTTAGGATCTAAGCATAATTTGTTAAGTACTTCACAAGAAACTAAAACACACATTTGTAAAGTGTTTTGAAACCAATATGCAAAGGCAACACAAAAATCTGAAATAACCAGGAAACATTTGGCCTCTCAAATTGCACTTTTTCTTCAACTGGATAAAGGCCACACACACACACACACACACACACACACACACACACACACACACACAAGCAAGCATACATAAAGAAAATAGCATTAAAACAAGGTAAAACATGTATTTAATTCTAGTTTCTTACCAAGCATTGCGCCCTTTACATGCGACATCAGGTTGAAGGACTGCTTCCCCTTCCTGCCCAGCAAATTATAGTGGACAGAAAGCTCGGGCCGAAGCAGTTTTTTGCCTGCCTCCTCTATGGCCCGTTTGGAGGTAGAACCTCCAAAATTGCCAATTGCTCGGATCTGAGGACACAAAAGAACATGATTTTGCTGTAGCTTTGAAAGACATACATGTTAAGATTTTGGTCTAATTTTGAATATTATCAATATCTAAAATTTTAAGAAAACAAAGAAAAAGGTAATACTGCTAATTTCAAGCACATGCATCTGTTGTAAAGACACATAAAAAACATTATTTTGCATCATTACAGAGTTTTAAAATGATGCTAAAGACTACCCACTTTTTATTTGGGTCAAGACTAAAAAGATGAGCAACATTTCAACAGAAGAATTCCCTTGCAAACAAACAGAATAAAATTTAAAAAATCTTTAGCCATTTGGTTCATTTGGTTGAATGCCATAGCCTTCCACAAGACATTATAAAAAACAACAACAAAAAAATCTGTTTCACATTTGCATAAATTCTTACGCTTTTCTTTACATACTTATTCAGTGAAAACTGCGGCAGTTTTGGTTTAATATTGAACATGAAGTTCAAACGTGCCAGCTTGGCAACTGTAAAAAGTTGCGGTGAAGCGAGAAAAAAAAATTGTAATATAGATGGAAGAATGTTTTCTCAACAGCAGTGTCTCACACATTTATTCATATGATTATGAGTTATGAACTCCAGCCCCTCCCCTGTAGTGAAACCTGTCCACACCAGCTCACATGCAGTGCAGATGGTGATGAAAATATTATGCAAAAGATATTTGATTACAAGCAGCTTAGGCTTGCTTAACTACCCTGGTAGATATTGTTAAGACCAAAGTGCATCAGATGTAAAACCAGATCATAAACAGCTGACCCTTGAATGGGAGTCGAGGATGACATGGTCAGGACAGGATCTGCAAATGCTCATTTAATAAGCTTGCTTGCAGAATAAAACCCTCACCATGCTTTCTTTAATCCCCCTTTCTTGAGAAAGGAGGCCATTCAGGCGCTCGAGGTCTTCCTGCGAGGAGAGGGGAAATTCAAATCCATCTGGAAGCTCAGGCCGGTACACTTCTTCCCCCTCCTTGTTGACCTTTAACGATGCCTCCATTCTGTTCAGCTGTTTGTGCATTTGGTGCACCTCACAGCCGAGTTGATGCACCATGCCATTCACTTTTTCTATAGCTGTCAGAACAGCTTCAAAAAAATCTGTTGTCAACCGCTGAAAAAAAAAACAAACAGGATGCATATTACATGACCGATGGTGGAAGTGAAGAGAATAACACACCCACACAAAACACTAACACGTATACACAATCAAAAAGAGCAAACCCACACATGTCATTCACATATACTGATTCAACACTAACATTTCTTCATTTACAGGAAATTGTCTTAATTACAAGTACTATAAAATTCAAAAGCTCGACACAGTAAATCAGTCACATCCAAATACATGTATTCGTAAGTCAAAATCTGCAACGAAAAGTGTGCGAACATAGATCTGCATACACCAAAGACTTTTTCCTTTCCTATCATTTTTTTGTTGTTGTAATATGCAACAACACAACAACAGCCCCCACCCACTCATGCACACACTCAAATTACTATGTAAATGACATACTGGTGCTTTTTGAGGTGCCCCTGGGTGAGGCACTGAAGTCGACCTGCTCTTTAGTTCTCAGGGGAGGTGGAGAGAAGGTCTGCTGGCATGCGACTGCCACCTGCCGCCCTTTTGTTTTGGGATGGAGTCTGAGTCTGTAGCTCTGTCCGCAGCTGTTTGGAGAGGGGGGGGGGGGGGGGGGGGGAGGGGGGAGGGTGATCTGGAGAGGGAGCTGGAGGATGAGCAGTCTTCAAAATCCATTGCAGATTCATCTCTGCTAGGGCTCCTAAATGAGACATAATATGATAATACTCAATGATAACTGTGTTATGAAGTACAACTTCATGCAAAACTGCAGAGATTACGATGAGGTCACCTATCCAACATGCACAATGATTCGAGAATACAGAGACAACATATAACAGAGACATTTTAAAAGCACTACAACAGGTGGAGCTGGAAGATTAGCAACTTGAATCCACTGCACTTTGCTATTGATTTCATCCAAGACATACATGAAGGAAGTGACTTGACAACTGATCCTACAAGGTAACATTACATCTGAAGCCAAGTGCATTTTCTTAAAACCGTAAGTGTGTGTAAACCTTTCCAAGTTTTTGTAAAAATAGGTGGTGGGGGGAGGGGGGAGGGGCTGGAGTGGGAAATATTAAACTGGAATCAGGCACACAGCATAGAAATTAGCACTAGTACTTCCAGTGCAGATACATGCTAATTTCTATGCTCAAAGTTTTAGACTAACTGCAGTTCTACTCAATCACCAGTTTTTCTCGAGATCTCAAGGCCTGTAGGCTCCACTAACATGCCATCAATCATCCTGTATACACTATAGCCCTGCTGACCGCTATGGGCCATATTAGGGCATGCCATTGTCAAAAACATAGCACTTAAGAGTTGCCACTCCTTGCCCAAGGGCTCAATAAGACAACACTCTGATTACCCCTGAAAAACTGTGTCTAAAATTTTTTAACATATTTTTTCTTCATGTCCATGTACATGTCCAATTTTACCAAACATGTGTACAAAACACATCAAAATCGAATGGGTAAACAGGTCTGCTGACTTCTCTTTGAGGGAGGGACAAGTTGGAAGGGAAATAGTGTATACAATCACCGATTTGAATGACTGGTTTCAGCTTGAGATGGCAGAAAATATGTTGCATTATACTGATAGGTATGGCAATCAAGTCGGTCTGCCATTGTTATGAAACAGCAATTAACATATGATAAAGTGATATACTCACCATTTCAGTGTTGGAATCCGTTTTCTCTTTCTGGAGAGGCTGCCTTCAATGTCCGTGTTTTCGGTTTCAACGTCAGTGTTATATCTGTACGCCTCCGCATATTCTTGTATTTTTTTCCAGGAAGCTGCGGAAAAAAATGAAACTGAATAATAATGCATGTGTTATTTTAGGAAATTACCCAAAGAACATGACTTGTAATAGTTGAATAGTAGAGGCAGGCCTAACAAAACTACCATTTAATGATTACGTTTTAAACAAATGTTTGAACGTTGCTCATCCCCATGCAAATATTACTATCAATTTAAAGGTAATACTGTTGGGAAAATCTCTAGAGGAGCAACACTCTGTCCAGAAAAAAGGGAGATAAATTATAAACATGTCTTTTTCATCAAAAAGAAGAAAAATATAAATCTTGAAAATTCACATCAAAATCTGTGTAATGTACATAGGGCTCTTTTCTCTATTGAAAAAAAAAAATGACATATTTGGCAATTCCGAGACAGAAATTCTGCTGAATGACATATATATATATATATATATATATATATATATATAAAGTTAATATGGGAAAAGAGTAATATCGGAAAAATGACCATCTCTAGGCTTTTTGAGTATATACATGTAGACATATATCCCTAATCTGCTAATGCCCCCCCCCCCCCTCCCTCCCCTCCCCCTCCCCCCCCCCCCCCCCCCCCATGCATATTGACGAACTGAGTGATGAAGACAATGTCAGGTATATGAACCAGCCAATTACACAGGACAAAGTATTATTTGCATGTATGAAACTGAAAAATCGAAAGCCAGCTACCCCCCCCCCCCCCCCCCCCCCCCCACGTTATTGGGGAATTATTTATTAGTTTTTATATATAAACTGATAAAGTGTCTAAATTAAGAGAAACTCTGTCTTCAGAATGTTTTCAATTTGTTTACTTTTGTTCATTGATGCATTAAGGCTGCATATAATTATTGAGTGTTACATGTTCACCACCCTTAATTAGGGTTTTGGCCTAGTATTACATGAATAAACCATCTGAATCTAACCCCCCCCCCCCCCCCCCACCCCCGTATCCCCCACCCCCACTCCTTCCCATCCTCTTCCCTCATTCCCTGTCCCCTCTTACTCCGTACCTCTCCCTGATTTCAACATAAAGCAAAAAACACAATTACTAACATTTGAACCGTCATTATAGTAAACAAAAACCAGCACACAAACAAACAAACAAACAAAAAATCAACTTGTGGGCAGCTTATTAATAAAGAAGAAATCCACTTACATGAATGTTTAAGGATTTTTGTGTAATTACACAGTTTCCAGGAGGGAGCTGGCTTTTTGTTGCATCTGACCATCTCCATGGTACCGTTGGGTGGCCAGTAGCAGGTGGTGTTGTCGATCACCAGCCAACTTTGTGGGACCACTGATATCAATTTTTCCCATCAGAAGCCGGCCACTCCACAA
>JADBJO010032179.1:0-15958 GCA_016801955.1 Conus betulinus | reverse complement strand
ATTTTGCCCAATTTTAAGCATTTTTATGAAAACACACTTTTTGATGTTTAAAACGGGGCTTTTTGCTTCTAATAACACTCATGAGCTAGAGCTAGTATATTGACCTTCCCCCCCCCCCCCCTTTTTCACATATAACCTTATCCATTCATTACCAAAATTAAGTTTTTTTTCTAAAAACACCCAATTCTTGATGATCTTTAATATGTTTAAACGGGGGGGTTTTCGGCCAAAATAACACTAGCTGAGCTAGAGCCGGCATATTTACCTTCTCTCTAACATTCTTCTAGTATACTCACCTATTTCCAGCACTATCATTAAATCAGAACAACCAACCAATCTTCCGTCTTGGTTAGTTATTTTTACACACAATGAATTTATTTGATCCTCAGTTAATTCTTTAAACTGTTTGTCTTTAAATTCAATTAACTGATAATCGCAATAGCCTGTTTTAGTTGATACTACTCTTAATACTTCAGACGGCTGACCGTTATGCAAATTACTGTTAGTTTTTAATTCAGTCAAATTAACAAACAACAATGGGTTAATTAAAAAATCGGACGGTCTGTTACCTCTATATTCATAAATGCCCCATTCTACAAGATCATGTGTTTTTAATATGATACGTTTCTCTTATATTAAAAAAAAAGCCCATAATTCTAGCAAGACTTCTAGGCAAAACGTACTCCCTTTTTTCTTTTTCTTTTGGAACAAACATAGTGATCGTAAGATTTGCCTCATTAATTTCTAACCTTATGTTAAATTTGCTAAATACTTCTTTTAAAGAACAAAAGTTATAATAACCATCGGGGATTGTTAAACGTTTTAATTGATTGCCTTCTCTCCGTCCTTAATATCTATCCAGTTGTTTTAGCCCTTTCATATATATTAACCCACTTAAATTTAAACCCGATCTCTCTAAGAGCCACCCTATACTGGCCGTCTCTATTGTCAATCGGATATTTTAAGAACACACGCTCGTTTTGCTTGGATATATAAATGTACATGTTTTTTTTTTAAATAAAAATTTATACAATTATTAACTATTTAAAAATGGATCCTTTTAATATAATGAAGATGCACTTACAATGCTGGACCGTTTTATAACCCCAAGTCGCTAGACTTCACCGTCCTAACCATTGCAGTAGATGAAACATATGGCTTTCAGATTAGGCTTTTAAACCCCCTGCAAAAATACTTAAACCCTCAATAAAAAATGACACAGATTGCCATATGTATGGACAAAGCCCATCATATAATTTGTTTTCAGAATCAACTAAATTTTGCAATTTACTGCGCAACTACCGGCTGCGGTGTCTCATATGCAAACCATTTATTTCACCCCAATCTCTTAGTAAGGTCAGTTTACACTTTTCATGTTTACTATCAGTTCAGACGTATACTAACTGAGCTACAAGCGCCCCCTCCCCAACGACCAATCCTTCTCTCCATTTAACAACCAAATAGACAAGAATGCATATGAAAGAATCTGCAACGAATTTAACATCGGCTCTTCGACTGACTTTAGACAAAAGTTAGACCGCAACCATGGACTTGGCACCTTATATTTGTGGGGCGCCAAAAGAGTATATGATTATGATTATTGGCCTGGGCACACTGGGTTTAAGCCAGACTCTGTGGTTAGATTGGCAACCATAGAACAGAAACATCCTAATGCCTGGGCAACATTTATCTTAGATGAAAGTGAAGGTCTAACGATGCCTGGAGTTCAAAGACTTAATGACTCCATAAGGACATACGTTGGTGTCTCTTAGGAGCCCAAGCGCAGACCAAATCTAGCATAGTGGATCAGTCTACAGGCTTCGACGCAAGAAAACAGTTTCTAGCCAATCTAGAAGACGCCATTAATTCTGCTGTTGATTTGCCTCCAGCATCGAAAGGTACCAGAACGTTCTTGTACACGCTAGGTCCCAAGGTTGATTTTGTAGTAGGCCATGGATTATATATGTTGCCGTCTGACCTTAGACTACAGATTGGTATCATACAGAACTATAACAATGAAATCCTTATTGCCGGAGATGATCAAAACTTAGGGCACAATCAAAGTTTAAACACAAGGCCTGCTCCATCCATTCTAAAAAAAAGCGCCCAGCTCTGAAGAAAGCGACCCAACCCCTGTCAGTAGCACTCCACCTATTATAGAAAGCAGCCCATCAGAAAGTAGTGCACCATCAGAAAGCGACCCAACACCACCTGTTAATGTGCCTCACCCTGACAGACACACTAGTGAAAAGACAGCTCTTGTTGTGTTTTTTAACTTTACCGGACTGTCTGTACTTTACTTCACTAAAAAATTAATCCAATAGCCAGCACCCCCAAAGTCCACAGATGGTCAGCCATATAGCCAGCCACTTTGCCTATAGTAGACAAAACCCAACTAACAACACTGCCTATTATGCCCGGCAGAGCATCAGCTGCTTTAGCCCGCTAACTTCTTTAATAAGTTTGCCAGATGATGCAATTGTTTTCTAATCCAGCTTCTTCCAGGTTGAGGTGTTGGAGGCGGCGCTGCCCCCGCTGTTGGTGCACTGCCTGTTAATGCATAAACCAGTGTAGAGATGGCAAACCCAACAGCCGTTAATATACTAACTATTGTAATCCCCTGCTCTCTGAACAGAGTCCTTATTCTTTCTGCTAGTGTAGTGTTTTCGTAAAGGACTCTGTTTATAGTTTCTCTGATTCTGCTTATTTGTGATGCTAGCTGTGTTCTATTATTAGATAATGCTTCTAATCGGGCTGCCCTTTCTATCATTAAATCTTGTATTTTCTGCTGGATTCTAGCCTTTTCTTCTGGTCCCAGATTGTTGTCATCCGCATCAGCCAGATTATTTTTTTCTTCTTCTATTTGTCTATCCAGCTCACCAAGTTTTGCTATATTACTTGTTAGTTCGCCTCTTATAGTCTGTAAAGCCTTATAAGACCCATAATCTCACGCATGGGCAACGGAGAATCACCGATTGTTTTTAGTGCTGTCTCCTCATCAGTCTCCATAAAACTCGTTTCAATCTCTGCTATAAGGTCATCTGCTCTTTTACTTAATTCTTCAAGAGGTATGTTTTGCAATTCAGATTGTGATGGCACCTCTCTCTCTAAGTTTTGTAAAGCACTAACAGCCCCAGAGCTTAAATCTTCAACAAGGTTAATCGCCTTGGTCAGTAATAGGGAGATCTCGTTTAATTGTGCTTAGTTTTAAAAACTTGGTTGGGTCTGGTTTGTAGTAACTCTTACAAAATCTCCTTTACTAGTTCTTATATACAGATGATTACTTTTATCTGTCTTAAAATCAAACGGGCTAGGATCTTCTGGTGGCTCTAGCTCTATGCTTCTATAGAATGAGTTAATTTTTGCTCGCAATAGTTCTGCAATAACTCCAGATGATGCTGCTTCTTCAAGTTCTTCACGCAATGAAGGACTCGGTTCTCTTTCTTCATCTTCTTCTTCAATAGGATCGATTGCATCAAAATCTTCATCCATATTTATAATATTGTTTTATTTATTTATAAAAAAAATGAACTCATACGGTTGCGATCTTGACCCATACAGAAAAGCAAAAGAACCCATGGGCGTAAAGGGCATAAGGCAGACCGTGCTTGTTACAAATACTCCATCAACAGTTCAACCGGTCAGCTGTTAACAGTCAGGTTTCCTGATCTTGGCGATAATGATGTTATAATGCCAGGCACAACTAAACTATCCTTCAAAATAGACATTAATTCAACAGACCCTAATGCCAGTGTTGTTGCGAACTTGGGCAGGGCCATCATTAAAGAAATAAAAATCAAACTGGAGGGCCGAGAAGTCTTTACGTTAAGCAACGCAGACATCTTTACACTCTACGCTGACCTATGGCTGCCTACAGAAGAAAGAAAAGACAAGGTTTACCAGGGCATCCAAGACGCCAACGGACTTAAACACCGGCTGAATGCGGAGGATGCAGAGTCTGACAACAAAGATGAGGCGGTAGCTCAAGCATTTGGCAACAGATTTTGCATCCCTCTAGATTTTGAACTGTTAAAGACTCATCAGCCATACTACCAGGGCGCACTCAAAGACAAACTTGCTTACGAATTAAGATTTAGTGACAGCGATTCTGTCATTCTGTCTGATGACCCTTTAGCCAGATACACAGTCAGTGACATCTCTCTTGAGTTTGATGTTGTTACTAACCCCGAACTGGCCAGAACAGTCTTAACTCAGTATAAAAATAAGACGTTGTTTATTTTGAACGAGTTGTGCACCACATTACAGAGATTAAAAACAAGAAAGACACTGTCTGGAACATAGCACTCAGCTATTCTCTCAGGTCATTAAAAGGCGTCTTGTTGTTGTTTACAAAAGTCACAGAGCCCTTTCAAAGAAAGAGTGAAGTGTTTTATAATCCAAAAATTGAGCACCTGTCTTGTAGTGTAGATGGCAAACCCATTCAGCTGTTTTCAGCCGGACTCTTGCCTCACCAACACTTCGATGAGGTAAGAAAGTTGTTTGCTGGAGGAAGACAAACACATCCTACAGCCGATCTTGTGTGCAAGAAACTTCACCTTCATGATGTAAGACTCGAAGATTATCTAACAAGAAAGTACGGCCTCTGGCTAGACTTCAGATCAACGTATGACAACAGATTGCATGGAAGCGGAAGAAAAATCGGGTCAGACGGCATAAACATACAGATTAGCAAAGAAGCCGAGGATAATGGCAGGTTGCAAATGCACGTTTTTGTGCTCTGTGATGCTCAATTAAACATTGTAGAAAAAACAGACTGGAAAATATAATCTATTAAAACCTATTAAAAAACAGATGGACAGGTTAGCTTTTTGCCCAAAGACCCCCACTGTTCCTTATTTGTGGGGATTACCGGATGTGGGAAAACAGTCTTTGTACTTGATTTGTTGCAAACGGTGTACAGGTTTTGTTACGAGCACATTGTTATATATTCTGCACAACCATTAAGCATAATAAGTCTTACAAAGAAAGAAAGTTTTTGTTTGGACAGATGACAATGTATTTTTAGTTGACCCCAGTGATAACCTGAGCGACTGTTTAGAGTATTATTATAAGCTATTTGAGGGAACTGAAACACTGTTTATTATTGATGACTGTTCGGCCGAACGAGACATTGTTAAAAAAAGGAAAACCCTGTCTAAGCTGGCCTTCAGCGGCCGGCACGCATTAGTTTCTGTTTGGCTTTTAACTCAAAAATACAATGCTGTCTTAACAGATTTTAGATCCAGTTAAAAAACAGTCATCTTATTCTATACTAAGGACAAGGACAGCTTTGAAGACTGTTTGCGAGAAAACTATGTAATCAGGGACAAGGATGAACTAAAAAAAATAAAAGACCAGCTAGAAAAATCTAAACACGCTAAACTATGCTTACGGACTGATCCCCCAGTTCAGTATATTTGCTTAGCATGAATTATTTATTTTTTATTATAAAAAAAATGTCTCGAGGGCCTGAATCAAAAGTGGAGCTTGCTCCCAAATGTGTTGCAGTAGAGCTAAAGGATCTAGCAGACACAGCCGAGTTTGATTTAATAGGAGAGGCAGGAAATATTTACTGATTTGAGTACACGATGATGGTGTTTACAAACGAATAATAATTGAAGACAAGAAACGGCTCCAACATCCTAGACTAGAACAGATACGAAACCTAACAGCAGACGATTACGGCAAACATGAATACAAACTTTATAGACGAGACAATAACTGGACGTTGCTCCCAGAGATTGACTGGGATATAAAGTTTGACTTGCTAAGCCCCAATGTATACTTTGATAAGAAAAAACATTTCAGGAAAGCTTTGAACGCTGGAGCCCTTCTTGTTAGTCTCGTCCCAGGAACACAACAGAAAAAGCAGATAGAAATAAAGCCATACGGAAGAAGAGAGTATGTGCTAACTAGAAAGAAGTCCTTAGCTGAAGTAGGGGCCGACACAGTGACCCTAGAGTTTCTTCCAAAAGGCCCACTGCCTAACAAAATTACGATGTTTTTTTGTTATATTAATCACTCCAAGTGAGCCTGTTCCTAGTTTACCAGAACATACTTTAACGAGGGGTGTACAATTAACATCAGAAAACTTGGACACTCCTCTCAGGCTTGTTATTGCCATTACTAAAAACGAGGATGAAGTAAACACTTTCTCATCATCTGACAAAGTTACTGTTAAGGTTGACAAAGACAAACTGACAGTACTTGATTTTATTTTTATTAAGTATGTTGATTTATTGCGTTTTACTCTGTTGATCAAGTGCTGTCAGAAGAGCTAATAAGAAAATATTTACAAGATTAATCAAATTAAATTTTTGATTAAAAAAAAATGGACGAACAGGCTCATAAGTTTAGATTAAAGCACCTGACTGAACTTGAAGAAGAAATAGAAAGCGACTTAAATAAGTATCGGGTTACCAGAAGAAAGTATGCTAAAGCTTTGAATGCTCTCTCTTACATGATTACAAGCTCATCGGTTGTGGGAAGTGTGAGTACCGGGTCTAGTGTTGCTTTTTTGGCTTCTGGAGTAGGTGCGCCGGTGTCTATAGCTTTAGGAAGTGTTGGTTTAGGGTTAGGCGCTGTGTCTGTGATTGCTAGCGGAGTATTAAAAAAGATTACACCCAAACTTCAGAAACATACGGCAATTGTTGCTTTGGCAACCGCCAAACTTCATTCATTAAAGTTAACAATAAGCAAAGCATTGCTGGATGGAAAGATTACCGACGAAGAGTTTCAACGGGTCATGACTGACGGCGATGATTACAAACGTCAGAAACTTGAACTCCAAAGGAAGTGGAGAAAGACTTTTACTTCTGAAAAGGTAGACACCGAGGCAATTAAACTAAACATCGCAAAACAAACAACCGATCAGCTAAACCAAAATAAGAATTACCTAGATGTTCTGGTTTAAAAAATGAAACCCAACCAACCACTATATTTTACATTGGATGAGATATTCTCAATGAGTGATAGCTATATTGATTTTTTTAGCAAAAGTTCATTTATTAACAATATTAAGACCGTTAAAACAAAGCAAAAATAAAAAAAAAAAAAACCAAACTAACCAATCAACTAACTACCACCCCAACCAACTAAACAAAAAAAATATAGGCTATTTTTTTTTTTGCATTAACTTACAGGCACTGTGTTTGGTGGGACAACTTGAAGCTCTTCACGAACAAACGATCTTTTGGGGGCAGGCTTTCTAGAAGCGAGAGTCTCTCTTAAATAATAAACCGGCGGGGATGTTTTCATTATTCTTTCGACTTCATATATGTCTACACTCCATACAGGGTCAGTAGCTCTAATTCTAACATCACCCTCTGCCTCTCCGGACGCATATAAATATCTTACCTTCAGCCCGAACGGCAAGAGTTTCTGGGATTGCCCTTGCACGCCTTCAGCAATGCTTACTTTTTTTAATCTAATCGCGTTCACTGGCTTAAGACCATTAAATTCTTCATTTTTCATGGCACGTAGGACTGCTGGCAATCTGCTAACCCATTCTGTGTTGCGAGCCCGGTCCATAATCTCTCTATAATATTGATAGGTAAACAATCGTTCAGCCAGGTTCTTATTAAAGTTTTCTACGAGGGCCTGAGAACGATGGTTGCCAGGATCCCTCTCTTGACTGTAACCCGGTGTCTTAAGAACAGTTGGTTTACAGCCCCTTTAAACTCTTTCCCATCATCAACCTGAATCAACCTGGGATACTTTAATGGGCCTCGCATGTATATTTGTTGTAAAGCCACAGCCACAGCAGTTGAACTTTTATCCGTCAAAGGCTCAGCATCTTTATACCTGGAAGCCATGTCAACTACGGTCAGAGCATACTTGAACCTTTTTCTTCTAACCGTGTCATGAGGCAAATACAGCAAGTCCATCTGATGGGTGTCATTTGGAACAGAGTTAACAAATTTAGGCCTTATAATCTTTTTGGGCGCAGGCAAATATATTTGCCAAAACTGCTTGTTTAGAAAGCCAGTCTTTTGCTTCTGATTTAGACACCCCAGCAGCCTCACTAAGTTTGTTAATAGCAATCTTCCCCTTCCAATAACCCTTAGGAGAATAATATATTTTGTGTGCATTGTACTTGGACTGTATTTTAATAAACTATTTTATTACACAAGAAAGTGTGCAACAAGGTAAACTGAAGTCATGCCAACTACAATAAAAGCTATCTCTGCAGCCTTCTGATCCTCCGATGGTTCATAAAAGTCAGACAGGTCTGGGGGTGTTGATGTCAGAAACTTCTTTCCAGTCACTAAGTAATACTCATTCATCGCGTCATCAACGTCTGTAAATGTGTGAGCCGCATGACCCTGTTCTCTTAATTTGTTATTAATAAAGTCTAAGTGAGCAATCCTCCGTTTTTCATAAGCGTCCCGCGCTTTGGCCAAATCTTCCATTGCCTTGTTATGACGTTCTCTTTCTTCATCGGACCGTAGTTTACTAAACATGTAGTTGCTGCCGGAGAAGGCCAATGCATTAACAATGCTCCTCCCACCATCATAACCAACCCGGACATCCTTTTTATGTACTAATATTTTCTGGGATAATGCTTTGAGCAACTAGAAAGTCTTTCGTTGCAATGCCTGCAGTTATCACAACTATAACCTTAACAACATCCTCGATGTCTAACCTTCCTAGGTCAGCCGGCTTCATCCTAAACAGGTTTTTTCCCTAACACGCTGTAGCCTATACTAAGGCCGCTGATTACAGCTGAGTGGTAGATAGTATTGATAATCTTGGCGCTGCTCATTTTTTATTAACTAAAAAAATAATTAAAATAATCATAATATGAAAGGCTGTCTATATGCCTTTTTATCAGGTAATCCTTCGTCGTTAAAGACAAAAAACAAGATTGCGATTAGTTTTGGCGAGTCTTCTATCTTTCCCAGGTTGGGAGGTTTGATTCTAAGAAGATGGTTTCCGAGGGCTGAATAAACAATAACGCCAACAATCGGCACTGCATAATTAACCAGCATTATAATTTTTTAATACTATAAAAAAACAATGAACGTCGATGAACTATTAAAGTCTGACGAGCTGTCAAACGATCACTCGTTAGAACATAAGGAGAGATTATACTCTCTGGCTGTGTGTGGCAAAACGAGGCAGTATCTAGGCACTGAACTAAGCATCGAACAGATTCAGCAGTTGTCTGCTTCAGACATTGAGAAGTATTATGCTAGGTATGAAGCTCAGCTAGGATCCAAAATGGTTAGATCAGTGGGGCAGACAGTGATTAGTTTGTATGCTAAGTTAGTGGGTAAGATGGCGCCGATCGACTCAGAAGAAGACTTAAAATATGACTTGACACACAAGACCCGGTTTTATCCAAATCGCTAGAGTCTCTGGCATGCGACATGTATTACAGATTCGGGACACTGTTATGCCCCATCATTATGGGGTTAATTACTTTTAATCATATTAATTTTAATGCTATTAAAAAGAATGACCGAGACACCGGAGAAAGACACCGGAGAAGGTGGAGGAGAAGACACCGGAGAAGACACCACAGATCCTTCCACAAGTGAGTAGTGTTACTAAAAATCCTGGCCGTGTTGCGGCTGGTAAAAAGCTAGCTGAATGGAACCGACTGCAAAAAACAAACCAAGCAGCAAAACAAAAATTATCAGATAATAATACACCAGCATCGCCAGCAGCACCACCATCGCCAAACTTAACACCACCATTACAATCTTACCGTACGGTGTATTATTTACTGACAGCTGCTGGGGTTGGGGGGTTATTGGCATACAGTATCTAACGCCATACCTAACAACAAAGACACAAAAACCCACAAAAGAAATAAAAGTAGAAGAACCCATCGCTGAAAAAAAATCAGACCCCGATCCATTTTTGATGAGTTAGATTTTTTTAAACGGACTTGTCAAGAACCTATAAAGAACTAGTTAAGTTAATTAGAACAAATCTTTCTAAGTGAAAAGTCAAGTCGGAGAAGTACTGGTTAAGTTCTTAATCAAGTACTGGTTAAGTTCTTAATCAAGTTCTAGCCAGGTCAACTTCTAACCAGCAGTTAGTTAGTTCTCCAGTGGCCTATAGCATATGAAAACTCCGGAGAGACAGTTGTTCGCTTGTTGTTATTAGAAACTAGTGATTTCTTGTTAACAGCTGTGTGTTTTACTTGATGAAGAGTTGATCGTAGATTAACGTTGTATTATAAAATACTTTGTCTTCGAATAGAGCTTGTTTGTAGTTGTCGTGAGTTATATTTTTTTTGACAACTGGTTTACTTATGCCTTTAGCTTTCTTAATTACCGAGGTCTGGCTGGCAACGCTATACATCTTGGACCGCAGGCCGACGTATTCTTGGATGACTGTCCCATTCAGCTCGTCCTTCATCTTTCCAATAACTTTCTTGTTCACAGTTGAATGCAAAGGACTGTCTTTAGGATAGTCACAGGTGTCGTACCACCCATCTGATCCCTTTACTATTTCTTCTTCTAAGTCCTTGTAAAAATCTTCAGTGGGGACGTCCAGAATAAATGAGTCAGTGTCCGTGTATAAGACTCTAGACTGGGAATATTTCGGTTTAAAGTAGTCATACAGAAACTCCAGCATCAGCAACTTAGACAGCTCTAACACAGTGAACCCGATAAACACCGGCTGTCCAACATTACCTTTTGTTTCTTCATCATGATGCCAACCAGGTCATCATTAAATTGTCTGAAGTCTTGGTAATTAGGTTTGGAGACTAACTTGATTGCCTGTCTTCCATTCGTAACCAGTCTTACATCTTTACGTTTGTGCGGGTTCTCCATCGTCTTGCCAAAACAGCTGTGTTGTTCATCAACTTGAAAAAGTCTTTTTCTGATGCGTCAGTAGATTTGGTTCTAAGATCGGTGTTCTTCATGATGTATGGCTTCATGAACTGTTCTTGGTCAAAAGCAATTATTCGGTGAACTGCTGTTAGCTTTAATCCGTGTCTTAAGTAAAACTGTAATAGTCTGTAATGGCACACATATTCAGTCTTGTTACGAAGATTAGGCACGAGTTTAGGGGGTTCTGTGGGAGCCATCTGTAATGATTCTACAGCCAGAGGTAGTCGTTATGAAGGTCGTGCAGTTCTTTTGGATACTCTAAGTCTACTTCTAAAATCAGTCTTTTGGTTGGTCGGATGTAAGCTTTGACAACACATTTAACACATCATTAACCTGATGAGGCCCTGTGTACTTTGTAAAGTCTTTTAGTGGGAGTGTCTGGCTCATAGCCCATCCGTACAGATTGTTAGCGTCTAGATACATCAGATAGTTAGATGGCTTGGTTGGGTCATAATCGTCTAGATACTTATTGTTGGCTTTACAGTAAGGATGAGAGGCCATGCTGATGCCACCCCTTAAACCTTTTTCAATCATCTGGATTGTTCCCAGATCAGAAATTAAGTCAATCTGCATGTTTGTGGATTTTAAGAAAGCGTCCCAGAAAGACCTGGAGCAGAGATGTAATGCGACGAGTTCTAGGCCATAATGTTTCATGCAAGTAGATCTGTAATTCTGGAAGATGTCTGCCAATAAACAGACGTCAGCCATCAAGTAATGATCGTGATAATCACCCATTGTTTGGCAGTGTAATTCTTTCCAGACTTTCTGGGCATATTCATAATTAGAGTCGGATATGTGTTCGCCTGTAAGCCGGCTATAAAAGTCTTCTTTAGCTGGGAGGGCTGGCTCATCAAACTTGTCCCACGAGTCCATGTATTCATAAGGATAGACACCTTTACGAACTAAAGCAGGGTCGAAGTATTGTTTTAGTTATTGGATAGTCATCTAGTGAACCTGCTAACTTGCTTAAACTCCCCATCAGATGCTGAGCAGAGTCATAAAAGGACAAACAGTCTAGGGTGAAGGTCATGTACTTTTCTGAAGACTGAGCAATGCATCTAACTCTTTTATATTCGGAAGTTATAGCTTGCATGATGAAGTGTGCGTCGTAGCCTCGTAAGTTATGAAAGAAGATGGAAGTTTCCATGTTTTGGGGTCAACCTTTAACTGAAGATTGCAAGTGTTGTGTGCTGCCCCTCTGAATTTGCCAGTAATGTGATCATGGTCTCTGACAGCATCCTCTAATAATTCTCTGTTACAAATCCAACAGTGAGTGGCTGATTTAAAACGCTCTTCGTCTTCAGGAGTCATGATGATGTCTGAGAGATTCAATCGATCGGCAAATTGATTGCAGATTTGTTTCATGGTTTGTAAGAATCTGCTGGCTGCATTGGGGCCTCGGTAAATCTCCGGTGTTGAGTGTTTGCCATCTGACCTAACAACGATGAAGGCGTAACTGCAGATCAGATGGTTAGATAATAAGGTTGTCTTTGATTGTTGTTGGGGGCCTTGATACTGGGGCAAGATCGATTCGAAGTCGGCATAAACCACGTACGGGCTCATCTGCATTTTGTGAATGTTTTTGAAACTGACTGTAGACCCGGTTTGGGTGTGAGAAGTTCAGTTTGGCAGTCTACCATGCTTTTACATTGTTTCATGTGATTGACAGCCGCCTGTGCAGTGGGGATTCTAACCAGACACCTTCTGCAAACCTCTTGTTTATGATTGTCCTTCGATGTATAAGCTAACAGTCTGCTGATTGATCTGATTAATACATAATGGCTAACGCTTCCTTGTGTAAACAGTATCAAGTCTACATGATTCTTAAGTGAGTCGCCAAAATGGGGGGCTTTAGGAGAGATCTTTAGAGGTTGTAGATTGTCCACTGGGTTCCATGTATAAACATTTATAGTTATTGGTTTGTTTTGTTCTTCAAACTGACTTATACTTTCTATACTGACTGGGAAGCTTATGTTGTGGAAGTTCAGCTTATCCACATATTGCCGATAATTAGAAACTCTGTCTGCATGTTTTGTGACTGGATGTAAATGCGCCAAAACGCACCACATGAAGCATAGACTATCATCATTTTTTAATGTTTAAGACAGCACGTTTTAACACTAGCTGTCTTGGGAGAGGCATGTAAGAGTTGCCGACTATAGGATAAAACTTGGTTTGTTTTAATCTGATGTCGAGGACAGTTCCTTCTGACCAACCTGATCCGCGTAATTTGGCCTCCTCGCTTGCATGGTTAAACTGTGTAAGCATGTAGTCAGCCCATTCAGCATTGAAGTCATGAAAGCTCATAACAGCCTTTTGTTTGGTTGAGACCCAGACTTGCAGATTATTACCGTCTGGTGTTACGTAATCAATCAGAACAACCAACATTACTTTCGCTGGTGGCTCGATTTCAAGAAACTCTGGGATTTTACTAATAGCGTGTGTCACACTTTCCTGAACGTTTGTAGGGGTAACGATGTCCATGCCAACCTCATTAAACTTATCGTTCAGCCGATCATCAAAGATCTCCTCCAACGTGAATAGTTTGGGCTTCATTTTTTAAGCCCAAAACATTTAGGTAAATCAAAAAAAAATAGTAAATTGTTAAATTAATCAATCAAATCAAAATAGAGAAACTCTACTGGGCTGAGATCTTTTGCGGAGGTTCGCCCCATACATTCTCTGGAGGCAACTTCCTCTTCAGTGTGTGCGTTCTTATATCTAGCATACCATAACGCCTTAGAACTGCTGCTAAGTCGGGGTCCAGGTCCTTCTTTTTTGGCCAAATTAAATTGTCTATTGGATCGTAAGTATCAACAGGAAAATAATAATGAAACAATTCTATTGGATTGTAATGAGTGGGCTGAGAACTACTTTGTCTAATAGCATAAAAAGCTTTTACTGCTGGGTGAACATCAGGATAAAGTAGCAGTTCTTTCTTTACGCTTTCTAATATATTTGTTTTTTCATAGAGACGCATAACACATAGTTCAAACAAGAAATCGCCTCCTTGGCGAATCTGGTGATTGATGATTTAACTATTTGGTTAAGCTCTGAGAGTGGGTCCATTTTTTTAAACCCAATTATTTAGGTAATTCGAAATTTTATTCTTCTTCAGAGAGTTAGATTCTTCGGTAGACTCTTCAGTGAAGTCAGAATTATAAATATATAATCCTTCAGGGTCAGTACAATGCAAGACGCGCAGATCAGAATCTTTGAACCCATAAGATTAACCACAATAGTAAGAAACGCTATAACTGATGTAGGAAAAGACTCTACTCTACTGAGGTCGTGTCTGGCATCTTCCTTTATAAAAAGGGGGTTTCGGCCCAAAATAAGATGTTTGGGCTAGAACCGGTATATTACTTTCTCTACTTCCATCACTAAAGACCATATCAGTATAGCCCACAGAGTTGGCCCCTTCAGACAGTCTCAAAAACAGATCCGTCATCGTCAAATTTATTGCCAAAAAAACAAAGTTTTGGTGATGAAAAACAGAAAGCTTCTGAAAAACAAATCGGAGGTCTTCATAAATGAAGATCTAACGAAACTAAACTCACAAAGATTAACAGAACTAAAGAAACACGCTGATGTTCAATCAGCCTGGACATTTGAAGGAACCTTATACTGCAGACTAGGCAATCAGAAAGTCACAAAAATCGAGAATGGTGACTTGAGTCTCATAGACAGAACTCAGACTCACACTCCATTGACGCAAGCTGAGCAGCAGCAGATGGCCCAGTACAGCAGACCCGCGGCAGGAAGGGGACGAGGGAGCCAGTCTACCTTCATTGGCAAAGCGCTACGTGGAGGCGGCAGGGGCAGAGGGGGACAGCAAGGGAACAGGAGCACTGCGTGGAAGGATGTCCGGCCCAGCCCCCCTCAGCAAGATCTTCCCTCAACGTGCAGTCGCCAGGGGGAGAGAGGCGTTCCCAGTCTCGAGAGACACAAGCAGTCAGTGCGGAGGAACGGGCGGAGATCTCCTCTGACGTCGTGACTGCTTCTCGATACAGACCAGAAGTCGGTGACTCCCAACAATGTCCATCAGGAAAAAAACGCCAATTCTGGCGTCTGTGAGAACAGGGACATTGATTCCAGAATGGAAATGGCCAGCCAGGAAGTGAAGGAATCACAGGATGCAGCTTCCAGTTGAAGATTTTTACATCAACAGTTGTTTTGCAAAATATTTTGGGTTTTTTTTTTCAGTGGCTGAAGAACAGCGTGCAAGTGTATACGATCCACGGTTCATTCCCGGATCATGGTGCTTTCCTTTCGGTATCAATAACACATTGGTCAAACCCTTGTAACGACGGGACATCTGAAGAAGATGCAAGGTACCATAGTGTGATCAAGACAACCCCAGTCAGAGAAGCGCGCACGCTCGCGTATTTGTGTGTGTATGTGTGTGTGTGTGTGTGTGTGTGTGTGTGTGTGTGTGTGTGTGTGTGTGTGTGTGTGTTTGCCTGTGTGTGAGTAGAGAGAGTGAGATGAGAGAGAGAGAGAGAGAGAGAGAGAGAGAGAGAGAGAGAGAGAGAGAGAGATCTGAGTTTATACAGAGAAAAAAATTGGTATTTTTCGCCATGGTGTGTCTGTGTGTGTGTGTGTGTGTGTGTGTGTGTGTGTGTGTGTGTGTGTGTGTGTGTGTAAGTGTGTGTGTGTGTGGGGGGGGGGGGGGGGGTGTGTTTTCCCACCCCTTCTCACAATACCTTGGCTTTTCATTGGTCTACTTTTTTTGCTGTTATTTTTTTTTTTTTTTTTATCGTGACATTGTGCATAGGGAAAGGTGATGAAAAAAGGAAGAGAGGAGAGACAGGGGAAGGGAGGGAAACAGAAAAGGGAGGCAGGAAGGGAGGAAAAAAAGGGAAAGGAGAAAGGGAAAGAAAGGAAGAAAAAAGAAAGGAGAAAGGGGAAAAAAATACTAAAGAAGACGGGATCTGTGCTGATATATAGGAGCTAAATGGTAGTTAGTCACTCTCTTCCATGTGTGTGTTATACTCACCTGATATGTCATTACTGCTCAGCGGGTGGTTGCACTGACGTTTCTTGTGAAAACATTGAGAAATTCTTTGAGTGAGTGAATCAGTTTCATGATTCGTATATGCATGTAA